>JARDWD010000565.1:600000-883387 GCA_029034505.1 Ornithoptera priamus
CCAAAGCGAGGGTGCCGAGAAGTATTACAGCCCTTCCTGGGACGTGCTTTAGACGGTGCCGGAAGACACCGTGGCGTTCCGTAGGAGATCCCGTGGCATCCTGCAACGCACTGAGGTTAAATACTAAAGCGATTTTTATTAATATTTGAATCCTCCTAACCTTGTCCTCTCCTTAGAAACGAGGTATCTTTTTAGGTGTCCTACCCGAAATCAAAAAAAAAGATAATGATTTCTTAGATTATCGCGATTGTTTAAGATTTTCTTAAACAACTATACATTCATCGAGTATATATTATTTTAAGATTTCTAGTAGTAACGAAATTAACGATGGTTTAAAGTGCATTAATAGTATATAGGTCAACCCCGAACACCAGTCTGAAGGTTGGGTATAGCTGGTCAAGGTAGATACCGCAACACGTCCTGCCGCCAAACATTACTGTGTGCATTGAAGGGCACTGTATAGCTAGTGAAATCACTAGTCGTGCAGTTATCATCCTCACTAGCACTAGTAGTTACATGCGGAGGTATCACTTATCATTGGGTAAATGTTTAGCTTAGATGAACAATTCTGAATAAGAAATGTGGAGAACTGCAGAATAACTAAGGTCACCGATTTAGCGGTGGCTAAGTGGCAGTGGGCAGGTCACATTGCTCGAAGGACCGACGGCCGATGGGGCAGTAATGTCCTCGAGTGGCGCCCGCGTACCGGTAGACGTAGTGTTGAGAGCCCTTCCACAAGGTGAACCGACGATCTGGTGAGGGTCGCAGGAACCCACTGAATGCGAACAACGCGGGGCCGATCGATGTGGAGATCTTTGGAGGAGACCTGTGTCTAGCAGTGAACGTCCTATCGGCTGATAGTGACGATGAACAATTCGTCGAATAATAATACAACTGTTATATTAACTTTAAGTTATAAAACCTCGTTATTACTTATATAAATATTATTGTTACGCATGATGGCGGCGGGTACGCGAACACTTATTTCTTTAAGGGAACGATATCTGATAGGTACATGTTACCTGGTATATAACTGATAGCCACATAAGGAATGTGTCCTTATGATGGTACTCGCTATATCACACATCATCATCAGCCGATAGACGTCCGCAGCTGGACGTAAGCCTCCTCCAAAGATCACATCGATCGGTCCCGCGCTGCCTGCATCTAGACTACCCCGCGACGTTTGTATGAGTTTATATGGGGGCATTTGGGCCTATTCCCACCACACTGGCCCACTGCAGGTTGGTGGGAGCAGATACAAGTTTTATTATAACCTAAATTAAAGAATACCTTCATTGCCATTATATTTTTTTTATTCGACGAAGAGACTAGACGAGCAGAACCTTCACCTGATGGTAAGTGATAGACAGACATTCACATTTAGAACGAATCCGTTGTTATATTTAAAGTTTACACTTTTAGCTTTATTTTCTATCCACTGCTATACTTTCATCATCATCATAAGCCGATAGAGGTCCACTGCTGGTCACAGGCCTCTCAAAGATCCTCACATCACCACTGGCACCAGGGGCCATCATTTGTAGAGATTCATATAGTAGGATTCGAGACATTTCCTATCACGCTGGGCTAATGGAGCTTGGTGGGAGTCAGAGCCTCGTTTCTTGATTAGCAGGATGCACCACGAGCGGGTGAGGTTGGCGTGGGTCCTATGAGTTGTGCTGGACGTTTTGTACCGCCATACTTTATTTCAGTTATATCCGGTCAAAGCAATGCTCAGTGTATAGAGAGGTTCTCTTCCTCCGCGCAATCATCATGGCGCGTCTATCGCAGAAGGTCGGCTCAATTAAATCGTTTGAAAACATTAATCAACAATTAAACGAACGTCACAATCATACATCGCTTCCATCGATCCAACTAAATTATAGTAAGGTTCCTCGAGGCCAATCTTACAATTCCTGGTGTAGTATAGGATCCGAAGAAGTACCCTATTGTTTTTAATTAAGCAATGATACGAAAAAACCGTTCAATTGAAGTAACGCCTATGTCTTTTGGGGGAGGCCTATGTCCAGCAGTGGACGTCTATCGGTTGATGATGATGATGATAGTTATGTGGCGTTAGTTAGGATGATATACACAGCACATATTAGAATCGTAAGCCTATTTTATGTAACGTAACACATACAGGTAGAGTAAATTTTGTAACAATAAATAACAAATTATACATTTACAATAATACAATAATTGTAGTTTTTCCAGTACACCACAATATTTAGTGTCATTAGTCTTCACCTGGTGGTAAGTAATATGCCCACTCATAACAATGTAGTGCCAGTAAGGATGTGCTTAGCTGTACAATGTACTAGTCACCTACAGATATAAGATGCTAAGTCGCAATACTCCAGATTTCACTATCGCACCCGTTAGACTGGAACATAGTAATGTATGAACACTACTGTTCGTCAGTAGAAATAGGAGCAGCGGTAGCCAGTAATATATACAATAACATATATATATACTGGTATATACAATTTTCTTATAAAATATTCTATAACTCAGACTGATGTCTTTACGGTCCTCATTCAATGAAGAAGAATAGATAAGCAATACGGCAACTCATAACAAATCCGGTATGGTCTAGTGGCTAGGATACCTGGCTCTCACCCAGGAGGCTCGGGTTCGATTCCCGGTACCGGAATATACTTTTTAGCTCGCGGTTGCCACATTTGATGAAAACGCTATTAACAACGTGATGCTACTTACGAGGAGGGATCAAAAAGTAGCAAAACATATATACTCCTTGGTAACAAAATAAATGAATACCGGCCTAGCTCGGGTACATGTTTGTAATGTTAATAAAGAGAAAAATGTTCGATTCTCTTTTGTTTTTTTCTGAACGTAGTCATTTGTTCGCTTCCCGTCGGAACGTGTTCCCGGAAATGGAGAAAAACGCAGTGCGAACTGTTATTAAATAGCTTTGTTTGAAAAAGTTACGACGCAAGAGATTCATTGCGATCTGGAGGGAACATTAGTAGAGTCTGCTCCGCCGTATTCCACTGTCACACGGTGGGCTTCACAATTTCGAGTGGGGAGAACGAGCACGGAAGACGAACATCGTTGCGGCTGTCACCACGTCCACCGACATCAGTCACCCAAGAAAATGTTGCGAAAACTGTATTGAGCGATCGAAGAGTTACCATCCGATACTTAATTCAAGAAACTGGCATTTCATATTCATATGGAAGTATTCAATCCATATTGAAACGATCTTTGTATATGAGATAAGTCTCCGCAAGATGCGCGACGAGAATGTTAACCGACACTCAGCAACAAAACACGACGACGACTTGACATCTCGAAGATATTGTCGGAGAAGTTTCAAGAAGATTCTGAAAACATTTTGTCTCGTTTCGTAACAATGGACGAAACATGGGTCCATCATTTTGATCCCGAGGCAAAACAGCAATCTTCGCGATGGAAACGGCCATCATCACCGACCCTGAAGAAGTTTCGTGCCGTGACATCGCCTGGCAAGGTTATGACCTCAATATTTTGGGAGTCAGAAGGGATATTGTTGATTGATTACCTGGAGCATGGAACCACTATTGCAGGTCAATATTTTGCATCTTTAATTCCCAAGTCGAGGAGTGCCATCAAAGAGAAGAGGAGAGGGAAACTTCGAAAAAGCGTGAAGTTTCATCACGACAACGCACCCGCGCACAGGTCAGCAGTTCCGATGGCTGACATTCAGCAAGCGAATTGGTTGAGTACCCTTTTATACACCAGATCTGGTGCCTGGCGATTTTTATCTCTTCTCCAAATTAAAAGAATACTTAAGGGGAAACAGATACGAAGACGATAACGAGGTGATGGATGCCGTGAAGAGCTTTTTGCAGGACCAAGACAAAACTTTTTTTTTTGAAAAGGATTACAGCTTTGGAAAAGCGCTGGACTCGGTGTGTAGACACTCGGAGACTATGTAGAAAAATAAATTATTAAGTTATCAATAGTCATTATATTCTATCTCATTCTCACTACTTTTAGATCCCTCCTCGTATAAAAGGGGTGTAAGGGGTCCCCCACAACAACTCACGGGACTGTAGCCAAGTTCACACAACAAACGGGGTTTTGGCTCCTGCCAACCCGCACTGGGCCAGCGTGGTGGTAATAGCCCAAATCCCCCCATCTGAACCCCTATAAACGACGGCTCCTAGCGCCCGGCGATACCGAGAGCCATGCTGACTGTGGACCAATTGATGTCTAGATCTTTGGGGAGGCCTATATCCAGCAGTGAACATCTGTCGGCAGATGTTGACCACTTAGGAGGTTTACATAGCATCAAAAATTTCTTGATAAGTTGGACGCTATGTCATGTTATACACTGCATCACATCGTGCTGGACTCCTTAAGACCGTCTGCCGACATCAATATTTCCGTCCAAGAATGACATGGAAGACTTTAAGAGAAGAGTGAATAGGTTACTTTTAGACTAGAACGTTTTACCACCAAACAGTACATCGCCACTTACCATCAGGTAGGATCGTAGCCAATTACTAATCTATAACAATTAGTAAAACAAAAACCCTAATAATTTGAGACGCGAACTCCTTCGACACGGAACCTTCTTCACATGCATGTTAAGCTGCCGCGGGATGTTTGTTGTACTTGAATTAAGCATAAAGTTACACGGCCATTACAACTTAACAGAACTCTCGCTTAAAGCGTTGGCCAACTGCTCATCATCACCATGTCGTATCGATTCGCGCTGGTGGTTAATGGAGTATTGTGCGATGGCTGTTTTAATTGGCGCTGCGTTGTAATGGCCGTTCATTAGCTGCGGTTGTGTAAATCTTTAACTTGAACAAAAAAATATAATTCAACGCTACAACAATTATTATTAAATAGTTTTTTTTTAATTACTAACAATTAATACTGAAATATACTGAAAGTGGGTTACTGAATTACAATTGTATAACTAGTTGTTCCCTACCCGCTGTGCTGGCCGTAGCACCCCCGTAACTACCTTTGGGGGTAATATTTTATAAAATCCTTTCTCACCTGACCTCTGATCTGCAGAAGCAATATCTCCACTAAATTTTGAGTGTTTACATCTAATAGATTCGCAGATCTCGTGATGAGTCTACATAGATGGCAAATCCCCGGAGACGTACGAAGCCGGAGACCGTCTAGGTACCACAGCAGTGCCTATTGCAGCCGACAGATAGTACTGTGCAAACATCACTGTGTTCTGGATTGAAGGGCGCTGTAGCCAGGGTAATTACGGGGGTAACGGGACAACATCTTATGTCTCAAGACGAGCACAATGTGGTGCAGTGTGTAACATCCTAACTAGTGCCACGTCGTTATGAGCAGGCGTAAGACAGGATGGTTAGTTTCGTTACCCCAGTAACTTGAGTAGGTACAAATCTCTCCAAACTAGAACATAGTAATTTTTGTCGGCAGCAGTAGGGGCTGCGGTGGTACCTAGACGGTCTCCTGCAACGGAGACCTAACCACCAGTAAATCTATTCCAGTTTGAAGTATACTGCATTTATTTACTGACAGTAAACGTTGGTCTGGTGTTCATCTCTAACTCCTGGACTTGTGTAACTTGCTTTTAACTTAAGTCTCCAATAGATTCTATGGCAGTGGATAGTTTAAGGTTAGATTGCTTGGGTGTAAGTAAGACTCGTAAGCGGTGAGGGGTTCCTTCCAACATCTTACGAAGTCCGAGTCAACCTCACCTCCACGCAGTGCACCCTGCTAAATATGACGAGGCTCTGACCACCCACCAACCCGCACTGGGCCAGCGAGGTGGGTTACGGTCCCATTCCCCTCAATGAAATCCAACAAAAAACGGCCCTAAGTACTTGGCCCCGGAAGGATTAATTGATGTGGGGATCATTGGAGGAGGCCTAAGTCCAGCAGTGGGCGTTTGCCGGCTGATGATGAAATGAAATAAAACTGAAACTTAAGTTACATTCCAAATGTTTATTGAGAAGTAAATTTTTTGGTTCAATTTTCTTTATAAACTTTGTTAAGTTATATTTAACGATCGGTTAAATTTCCTTGCTAACTTAGAACCGTTACTTTGTAGGGTATTGCGACTTAAACTTAGAAAAGGTTAAAATTATCTTCATAAATACAAAAACTAATTAATAATAATTAGCATAGTTAAGTTTAGCGACAGTCTCAGCTGTAATTACTGTAGTTAAGTTTTAGAAACTTCAACTTCACGTCAGTACGATGAGAGACACGCGCGGCGGCCCGCCTGATGCGGAGCACTTTCTACACTGCACGCCGCCAGCTTCACGCTTTATTTACGCTGCAGGTTTTCACCGGCATCCTCACCGCTCTGCTTCTCCACCTGGCACGACTCTCGACCCTCCTGCGGCATCTTCCCGTTGAAACTGAAAATCTTTTCCAGGTTCAAAGTGTTCTGGTTGTACACTGTGTGGTCCGGTGTGTCGCCCCAGCTGATCGGCGTCATCCTATCTTTAGTCTCGGGCTGCGACTGCTCCTGCACGTTGATATCGACGCTCGCCACTTCCGGTATGGTATTAAGCACGGCTTCTGATTGTACGCTGGGGGTCCTCATTTCCGAGTTAGAAATGCCCTCGAGAGAAGCACAGCGATTGAGGAAGCTGAGCATTCGCTCCTTGTAGAACTCGGAGCTGGTCTCCGTGTTCTGCTTGGCTTTGTTGTTTTGATTTTTCAAATAGAATCCGTTGTCGCTCTGCGCCAGGAAGATGCTTTTGATCTTTTTGCTAGGATAATGTTCTATGAGATCGGGTTTCGGCGGCAGCAGCTTGCCGTTCCTCGGCATCTTGCTCGCGTTGTTGCCTTTGATCTTTGTCACGACGGAGATACAGTTGCCCCGTCTCTCGTTGTCGCCCTCTTGGTAATTGTTCCTCATGCCCTTGTAAGATATCTTCACGCTGAGTATGGACCAGAGCAGCTCTAGAAACGCCGCGATCAAGATGTTTATAGATAAAACACGTTTTGTGAATAAATGTGAATCTTCCACGTTATCCGTAGGCGCGCCGTTGGCTATGATCATGTGGGACTCGTTCCTGTCGATGATGTCGCTGTGCTTCACCACAATGAAGTCTTTGAATGGCACTTTGTCTTTATAAAAGTCCGATATGTCCTCCTCCGAGGTAGTGACGAACCATACGGCGATCATCACGAAGGATATTAAAGAGAAAATAGTGGACAGCACCGACATCACGAATAGCCAGGTGATGTTGTGGTCGATGTACCATCTCACGGAGGCCATTATCGAGGCGACCCCAGCGGCCAGCGCGAATATCGTCAGCAGAGACGGCGCTAATATCAAAATGTAACTGTTTTCGTTTTTAATCGCGTCGCCATCCGTTACATTGAGATCAGGAACAGGACCTGAACCGTTCTTCACCGTGTCCGCGGCTTCTGCATTCGCGTTGGGGTTCACTAAAGCCAGGCAAGCGAGGAGGAAGGACGTCGCCGCCAGGGCGATGTGAACCCACGCCAGACCTGACACTGTGGACGCGGAGTATCTCCTCTCGGAAGGATACAGGTTCCTGGTGTCGGGCTTTGTTTTCACTTTAATAGTGTAAACGTCCTCCATGTTGTAATTACGAAATCATAACTTTGTTTGAAGTTAGGGAGCGCGATCAACGGCCCGATGCAAACGTCTTGTTCGTTCACAAACACATCTCAACGCTCACACACACACGCGCACGGGCACATTGTAACGTAATTGTATCGTCGTCGGACACATTGCGTGATATTTAAATGAAACTTTATTGTCTAACGACTCTTTTTGTGAAATTAATTAAATTCAAAAAGAGCGTCAACCGACGACACAACTCTCGCGCATTAGTTTTGCCTGCCCACTGAAGCTCGCACAAAGTATTGCCAGCTGCGATTCAATTCTTCCCATGCAAGCGAAAAATACGCAGTTAAAATGATTACATTCTTGAGACTTCTAGCTATCTTATTCTAATTTTTATTAATTATGAATGTTAGGTTTGAGTTAATATTAACTATGTTAAACATTTACGACTGTTTCCTTTTATTATAAATTTAAAACGAATAAATTTTAACTCTTAAAACATATTAATGTTTCCAATGCAAAATTTGAATTAAAATGAAGATAGAATCGTAAGTAAAATAAATATTTAAGAAGTAATCTGGCTTTAAATAATAAAGTTTACAATAAATTTTAAAACAGTGTAAATATATATTTGTTTAAATATTTCACGATAGTTTTCCCGAAGTCATGGGGATAATTTGCAAGCGGTATCACGCGGCAACACTAACATAACGCCTAGGCGTATAGATTCGCTGATATGCGTCTGCGGTTCCTGTTCCAATGAATTATGTTGTTGCTTGTTTTGTAACGGACAATGAGGAATTCTTTTATTTTTTAGCGTCGGATATATTTTATTCAATCATCTAAGACGCGAAGGCTCCGCTTAGTAATGGGTGCGGCAGTGTCGAGTTATTTATCGGGTGTCGTGTCTATAACTTTTTGCCAAGCTTTTTTTATACAAAACTGGTTGCCGAGTAACAGTGCATTACATTTTGTATGTTCTTAGTCACTTCTACTATTCTGTAGGTTATATGATATGCTGTTTATTGATATATCGCTTATAGTGAGATATTTAAGAAAAATAATCTTTTATATAAATACATTTTTATATTTTGACGAACCATAATTATTTGATTTATTAAGATCAGAAGAACAATATATTAATATTGCTTGCAAATTTTTCGCAACACTTGTATATGCAAATTATAAATAAATGTTTATATTATTCTACTAGCGAAAAGGTTATTGTTTTATATTTATGATTTTAATGAATATTTTGTCATGATGTTAAAATAAAAACCTGTGACCCTGAGAATAAAATGAAGTAAATATTCAATGTATGAAAGCTCGGAGTACTATAAAATATATTTTACATAAACGAAGTTTCTGGAATAACTATAGGTACATTACGCGTTAGTGGCAAAAGTATAACAGCAGATCGAGTGTCATGTATCACTCGTATTACTTAAAACTAAGTGAGACATGAGACGGTAACACATCGAGCGCTTATTGTAAGGTAAATATTTATAGATATCGTGATCCGAATTATGTTTGTTTCCATTAAACAGGAGGCTCATTTTATGTTTCCAAATGTAAAGTAAAAACTCCTGAAGATTGAACAGCAACCTATATTTACATACGGTAATAATATACCTGGATTGTAGTCAATTTTTAATTCAACATCATTATTATTCTAGCTAACTGATTAATCATGAAGATCTTTAACCATTCTTAATTCTATGGACCTTCATCTTATATTTTTAACCCTTCATTGCCCTCGATGGTGTACAAAACAAAATACTCTTTCTTTTCTAATACGTCTGACCATGCCTCGCTTCGGTAATCAATGATTGATTATATTTAGAAATGTCTCGATGTTCTCGTTCGTGCCTTCAGTCATATTTTTAGCTTCTTGGAAACGTCTTCATTCACCAAGGCATAAATGGTATACAATCCGCAACATTCATATCTCATTTTACAGTTTTAGTTCTATCTTTATCAATATTCTATGAGATATACCATTAACATTACCATCACACAATCTGCATCTTATAATGAGGTTGGACAGGACTCAAATGTTGATCAATGTTATTCAGAAAAAAATAAATAAATAACGTAAACTATGTGATGTGGGTTTATTTATTTAGTACAAAAATAAAGAATGCAGTATGACTTAAGTTGCCATGTCCAATGATGTAAAGCCATTTTAAGTAAACGGCGTGTACTTACAGCTCGCGATACGGCGTGTTTCTTTCTATTTTTACTTGTTCGCTCTCAGAATACGAGGTACAGTCGTGAAGATAACGTATAAAGTTTACCGTTGGAAAATATATATTTTTTGACGAGAAGAGCGCGAAGTTCACTTAATGGTAAGTGATACCATATAACAGTGGCGTAAGCCAGGATGATGTATATACTTCATCACATTGCGCACGTCGCGTGAAACATAAATAGTTATCTCTTTACCTCAGTAAATTCATTACCTACAGCACTCTTCAAACTGGAACACAGTAATGTCTGCACAGTACTGTTTTTCGGCTGCAATAGGCGCTGCGTTGGTACCTACCTAGACGGTCTCCGGCGACAGAGACCTACCACCAGTAAAAGTGACTCTTGTATAAAATTTAGTTTTGAAGGGATGAAGGAATTAAATTATGAATAATTGGTTAGGCTTTGTGTAAAGATAGACTGTCGGGGAGTGTACATGAATAATTATGCCAGATCTCGGAGCTCCAAGGCGAGACGGCTGCCGGGCCACAAGGTTGAGCTGGACGCGCAGCCTGCGCACTTTTTATGTAATTGCAAACAAAGCACAGCCCGCGGCCATTGTTCATGTAAACACACTTAAGCTTATTATGTTAGAAATACAATTGTAAGTTCATGTCTAGTCAAGGTTTGGTGTGGCGGAGTTCTCAAGATCTTAATTTTAAAAGGACCTAAAAGCAGTGCAGTGCAGGCAGTCGGTGACCAGCCCTTCTATAGACAATGCAGTCTATAAGAGGGCTAGTCACCGAGTGAGTCTCTGTGGCTGTCGATGTGTTCCATCGAGAATATTACTGTGAGAACATCCGGAGTTTGTTACCAATGACTTATCACTTAGTAAGAACTATTGAGCTTGTATTGGGGTGCAAGGGTTCCTGCAGAAAAACTCACAGGATCCAAGACAACCTCATCTGTTCGAGGTGCACCCTGCTAAACAATATAAAACCTGCATTGGACCAATGTGGTGGGATATGAATCCTTACCCGATCAATGTGGGAATCATTGGGACAAGCCTTTGTCCAGTAGTGGACATCGCAAGACACGAGCGAGACATTCACATGACGGTAAGTAATGCGCTTACCCATAACAACGTGGCTCTTTAGTCAGTTAGGATGATATACACTGCACCACATTTCGTTCATCGCCTCAGACATAAGATCGTAAGTCTTGTTACCTAACTAATTTCATTAGCTACAGCCCCTTTCGAACCGAAACACAGTAATGTTTGCATAGAACTGTTTATCGTCTGCAATAGGAGCTGCGGTGGTACCTACCTAGACGGTCTCCGGTAAGAGATCTACTGCCAGTAAATCAAGAACAGCTTTTATGGACATGTGACATCTGTCGGCTCGCAATTGGACTGTGTCTTGGATAAATGACCTTAACTTTCTGCTTGTGATAGAAAGCCCCGAGTCCCAGAAGTGGGAATACTAAGTGTAAGTAAAAACTTTTTATTTTGATATTATAAACATATCGAAGCGAGACCGATTGATGTGGAGATCTTTGGAAGAGGCCTGTGTCCAGGAGTGGGTGTCTATAGGCTGATGATGATGATGATGCAACATGTCGATAGATGTGCAAATAATAAACACCTTTGCTATAAAGTCGCACCGGGGAAAGGTACGACAGAATGTCGACGATTGATGAGTCGTGTTGTGACAAATGGTTCAAGTTGCCCGGTTGCGAAATGGTGTCGTGTAACCATGTCGCAATTTGGAGTCGTGTGACTGCCGGAGTATGCTGACCGAGCGCACCGTCCACCACGACAAATCGCACCACGTGCTCGCGTGGTGCAGCGGGTAATCGCTTCTCTCGTTAAATACCCACCTCAGTTTCAATTCCGGAGATTGTCCAGTACTATAGTTTGGTTATATATATACAGCTGAAGTGTGTGTCAGTTTGTCGCCGATAACTTATTGGTTTCTTCCGGAGCACTGTCAGCCAGTGGAGTGAACTTGGCGCGGAATTCAAATAGTCCATATACACGGACAATTTGAATTAGAAGTCACCTTTGCACAGATATTCTTAATCACAATTCGTAATATGTAGAACAGCAGTCAGTTCTGTTGACTGGCGGGCTTTTACTTCCCCAGAGCATTTGATGGGTTTCATCTGTGAACTCGCAGTCTTTTTGTATGCTGTGGGAAAAATATTAGAAAGTATATATACACGCGGACCTAAAAAATGACTCATATAACATATTTTTTTTAAAAAAAAACCGAATCCAGGCGTGAACCACAAATCATGGAAACCAATAAGATCAAGCTCAATTCTCTGCGGTGTACAATTATTTCCATCGTTTTGTTTATACTTGTAAATTTTGGTTCCGCGATAATTATTTCTAAAAACATCAATAAACAATAAAAGTTATTACAGTGGCTGAGCAGTAAGCAGATAGTACAGTGACCTCACCATCACATTTCTTTGTTCGAAGCTCCGATAAAACATTGAACACTTTCTAATCTCCCGCGCCGCGTTACAAAACACTCGCTTCGCGTTAATTAATAGAAACGTTTCAAAAAAGCTATCAATCGTAGTTAAAACTGTTGCATTCAGTTTTTACGCGAGCACAGTATTCACCTGATGTTACGTGATACTTGGAAATTGAAATAATCGCTTTGATACAATAGATGTTGAATTACTTTAGAGGGTTCACTATTTACGGCGTTATTTAAACAACACCAACGCCTGCGTACTACTGGCTGAAGCAGAAACTGGCACTATATCCGTACCAACTTAAGACATCCGGTTAGGACGATAACTAAAACAATTAACCATTGTATACGATCACAAGTATCTAATCTCTATATAAAAGAGCTCTCCTCACGCATCATTGCAAAATACTTCAGCTGCTATCAACCATATATCTACGCATGTACGCAGTGCACTGCTTCCAAGATAAAAAAACGTAATAGATGTATTTATTATCAGCTTGTCATATTCTTCGTCTAACTGCTTTGATGTGTTAAAAATAGACCAAACTACAGCAAAGTGGTATACATCGAGTCAATCAAGCCAAACCCACGGATCCTGTATCCTCTAGCAGTGGGCGACGACAATGATGCAGTAATTTGGTGCACTATGCTGTAGGCGTTAGCTTTGTTTAGACTAGTGTGCAGATGGTCTATCACCTTGAACAAACTTAACAGCTTTTTTGTTTCAGATACATCCAATATGCATCCTCTGCATTCACCATATCGTCACGTACCAGGTATCCACGTCGTACTTTGTCTAAGTCAAGGCGCACGCTCATCCTTTGTTGATACATTACTTCCCTCCAGAACGTTTCACCATTGGTAATCCTAACTTCTAGTTATGAGACTCGTCAGATTGCTACTTATATACATAAAATAGATACCATAAATATTCTTTGTAATTCTTTGTAAGAATCCCCATTAACTACCTAGACTAGATACATTCAGTGCTTGTGAATTAACGTTTGCTTAACTCCACTCCATTTCTCGTACTCTTGAGACGTAATCTCACCGGCAGCCGACGCAATGTCACGGCTTAACGGCCACACCTAATAGATACAAGAATTCGAACCTTGTACCCGATACAGCGGTTACCAGATATCATGTTATTACACATTTTCACCAGCAGTCCTTGTCACGGATTTATAATGACTTATAATGAGCGGCGTTTCCGAAATGCGCAGGAGCATGATTTATTGTAGTCAAGCAATTTTTGGTTTTAGACTAGACGAACGATTACTAGGGAGTGGAACGGCGACAAATAAGTAGAATTAAAATAGTAGCAAAATTGTACCGTTTTAAAAAATACCAAGATTTTCGTTATCGTTATAACCAAATAGTACATGTTTGACCAACGACTATCTTTGGGCGTCGCTCTACCCATAAACATTTTTGCAATACGACATCCATTTGTTTCTGTTTAGCAGTGTAATAATACTTGATAGAGAAATAATCCAACGTTTCGTTTTATTTGCAATGCGTCATAATAATATTTAACGTGTAAATAATATTTAACTTTGCACATTAACAACGCAATCAAAATTAACGAAAGTTGCGCATGCTCAACTGTCCACTTAATAAAAACCGTTGGTGACATTAAAAATGGCGACGCAAACAGACCGCCGTTACAGCGGCGACTTGACCCCAGCGAGATATCACAACTATTTCCTCCCGATAATCGTGTAACGGTAGAACTCTAATTATGGAACTGAACTCTCCCAGAGGTCAGAATAGGAAACCATGTTCACTGCGTAACGAACATCTGTCCGTTTTAATTTAGAGTAGCTACTATTGCGAACACAAATACGGAACACTTCTAAATTCCTAGCGAACTTATATGGAGTGTACAACATCCAGTTGAGGTAATTATATTAGTCATTTTTACTACTGTTATTTAGCTTTTACTGTAGATTATAATTTATTAATGATGAAAAAAACAATTCAAGCACAAATAAACAAAAAACATCAAAATTAGATGAAAATATTATGTCCTTATCCGCCTTGTAGACGGACAGACCTTATCGTTATAGTTGTTAAATGAAATATTCATAAATGTTGTATTATATATTTAATGATATAAAATTTCAATAAACGGGTTCATACACAAGTAATTTTTAATGTGGTCATAACTATATTTAAAGTTAACTGAAGTATATATAACTTGGGCGGAGGCACAGTGCCCCGCAGCAGTTCATGCAGTTGTTCGAACTGCCCGTGCACTGCCGGTTCATCATTCGGTTGGTGCCGGGAGCTGGATGAGGGAAGTTTTCGTTAATGCGCCCATAACACCTGCATTCTAATTTCTCCTTTACATCCTCTTGTACAGTTCTAGCTTCTGGGCCACCAGGTCCATCATTCACATGAGTTCTTATCCCACTGCCACATTCAACAAAGTCCTGGCCAAAACAGTATTCATTTGGGCATCTATTGATATCCTGAATTCGTGCATTGCTGCAGGTTGAACATGGCTCATTACAGAATCTTCTCCGTTGGGTTCTAGACTCAGAAGTTGTACGTGTTATAAAATTTTCCGGTTCATCTGCGTTTCTAGACGACTGTAGATTAGACTGTCTGCTCCTATAATTCATATTTGGACATTGTTTCTCCGTTGTCCAAAGTTCCTCTTCCATTGCCTGATGCTCCATTGGTACTGACAACGTTGTGAAATGAGGATCGATCATAGAAATGTGAGATCGGCACGGACTATGTACGCAAAGTCTTCGCGCGGATCTACAATGCCCGGTCGGTGGGTCAGTCGAGGTGCAGGGCATGCCGGTTTGTGTCAGCGGCAGCGACGGCACCGTCCGCCGCGGCTCGCACTGTGCACTGTGCAGTTCTTGCAAGGAGCCGTTGATTTGACAAGGAGCGAGGCCATCCCAGTAGTATTGCTTAACGATAATGCATGGAGGTATGTCGCAAATGTTTAATGTTTGTGCACCTTGTGTTTTTTTCCGCTTCGGTAAGGTTTTACGATTCAATCGATTAATAAAATTACCAGGTACACGACAGCATCTCTGTTTCGGAAATGGTAAAGCATCGTAATTAATTCTGTTTCTTACACTGATCAAACATTCAGGTCTTAGTTCAGTTTGATTGCCGATGTTGCTACAATATGGAACAACAGGAAGTGAACATTCATTACAAGGTGCATAATCATCTAAACGATGACAAACGTCTACCTGCTCCGAAGACAAACCTCGTGAAGTTCTTGGAACGGACTCCGTCCTTCTTCTGTCAGTAGGTGTTAAAGTAAATTGGCCTTTAGATGCAGGATAAGAATTTTTTATAAGGTTTACTATGTTTTTAGATACTTTCTTTATGTCTGGTATATTTCCGGCTTCAAATGAAAATTGATTTAACTTATCTGTTATTCTCTTCTCTAGATTTTCAAAACTTTCTATTTGCGATTGTGGGTCGCGTGTACTACTTAGTAGAAAATCAATTAATTGTTCTCTGAGCAAGTTGTTTACATCAATATCTTTTAGCGGTAACTCTGCTAAACAGCGTTCAATTTCAGTTTTCATATTAATTTCTAGAATAGTAGAATCCAAGGATTTGTGTTCGGGTACCGGAGGTAGCGGTACATTTTGCAGAGCGACATATAAATCTTCGCACAGCGTGTCCGTATCTATTGGAGTAGCGGGATATCTTCTCAAGTAATCGTTGCAAAATTTATTGATTTCTTGTTTAATGTTCTCTTTGTACTCGGTCATATTACCATTCGTACTCTTATTGAAATTAAGGAATGCTTCAACTAAATTTACTTTCATATTTTCGAATGAAGTTCTTTGTTTTAAAGACAAGTACGGAGTTGACGACAAAGTCTTGTCTATTGTATCGAGTAAGCGTTTTTTATAATTCTTCTCCGCTGAATCCCTCCGTTCAATCTTAGAAACTTCTTTTGTAATATTAACTAAATCGTCTTTTAAAGGCGCGGAAAGTCTTCTTATATAATCATTGATCGATAATGTATCCAACAAGTGTTCTATTTCATCTTTTACTATGTTCTCATATAAAGTATCGTTCTTTAAAATGTCGGGATTTAAATTTAATTTATTTATTACAGTGACCAATCCTCTTACAAGATTTTCTTTGAGCAATTGGATTTTTTTAATATTTTCTGGTTTGTTTCCAGTATCAATTGAAAGTCGCTCGCACCTGAAAGCTACTTCTTTTTGTAGCGATTGTCTCGTGTTATCATCAAGTTTGTTTTTATTGTTTACTTTTTCTAATAAACTATCTACTAATATTAGTAATTTATCTTCATTGAGAAAATCGTCTTTTAAAGGCAAATATTTTAGTTCGTTGATGATTCTTTGTTTCATATGTTTTTCTGTATCAGGTGTAAAGTCATTTAAAACCTCGGATAATATAGATTGAATATTAGTAATCAATTCTGTAAGGTCATGAGAATTAATTTCACGATTTAAAGGTAAATTCTGAATCCATAAAGAAATTGTGGTTTCCAATTCATCATTCTCTTCCAATTTTGTTTGTAGTAAATGTAAATCTTTTAAATGATTTAAAAGCTCTGTAGCTATTTTATGATGATATTCTTCATTATATTTTATATTTGGATTTAGTGGCAACTGTTTTATTCGAGTTTCTATAGAGTTCAGTAAAATTTTTTGAACATCGTTTTGATTCGGTGTTAAGTTATCAAGCATGTGACACAAGTCGATTGCAAGATCTGACATTACATTTTCTGTAACTAATTTCTCTTCTGTATTACATCTCTTATAGATTTCAGTATTTTTAAACCATCCTTTAATGCCATCTTTTAGAGTTTCATTATTTTGTGGCATGACATACCCAGGTAAAGTACTGGGTAAAGCTTTTGATTTAATAACTTTTGTAAAATCGTCTGCTATTCTACGTATTTCTGATTCGTGAGGTTCTTTCAAGATTTTAGGTAACCACTGCTGCACTTCGTTTCTAATAATTAAATCCGGATTTAAATCTTTCTCTATTCCTTCTTTTATTCGTTTTGCAATTTCTTTGGCCATCATTTTTTGGTGATTTGGGTCGCTAGAAATAAAGCGATGCGATGGTATTTTTTTAGTCAATTTTAAAACTTCCTGTGTAATAATATTAACTGATGAACTAATAATGTTCGGTATTGCCTCTCGAGCCTTTAAGTGATTTAAAAGTTCAACTGCGATATTGTGATGATATTTACTGTCAAATTTTGATTTTGGATCCATTGGAAATTGTTTTAAATGCTTTTCTATTGTTTTTAGCATTAATTCTTCGTCGATCATATTATCACCAGATTTAACATTGTTGACCATGAGGTTTAAATCGTTTGCGAGGTTTGACACTAAATTTTCTTGAAAAAGTTTTTCTTCGGTATTTCTTCTTTGGTAAATTGGATTATTTTTCATCCAATCCATTACACCTGTTCTCAAGGTGATAATTAATTCATCAGTCTCATTTCTAGATGGTAAAATATTTTGTTGCAAAATTTTTTTCAAATCATTTGTCATTCGGCTTATTTCTATTTTATTAGGTTCTTTAATGAATTTTGGTAACCACTGTAACACTGTTTGCTCAAGAACTAAATCTGGATTCGAGCTCTGATTGCTCGTACTGCGTATTCTTTTTGCAATTTCTTTAGCAATTATCTTATGATAATTCTTGTCTCGGGAAATAACACGATCCGATGGTATTTTTTCAATGCATCTTAGTACCTCCTGAGAGATGGAATTTAATGAAATATTTTCATATATTTGGACAAGCGACGCTTGTTCCAATTTGTTTAAACTATCCTCACATTCAATAGAGGATAATGTGGGACTGTGAAAATAATTATCATCTCCTATTTTTTGTAAAGTGGATGATTTAGGCGGTGTATTTAATAGACGTTTCGTTAAGTTTGTTGCAAACTTTTTGCAACGCGTGTTAATTGGTAAACCTTTACTCTTCATAAAATTGAAAATGGCTTTGTTAATCAAATCTTCTTTTTCTTTATTAGGGCGTTTAGCGTTAGATACTATACTATCAATTCTTTCTGCTAAATATTTCGTTGAAGAAATTACTTGTTGTTTGTATTTTGAGTCAATGCCAGTGATATCAGTTATAAAGTTGATAATTTCTTTCTCAGTATTTTTGACGATATTTCGTTTCAACGCTGGTTTGGACAAATTGTCTTGCAATACGGGTAAAGTTTTATTTCTGAAACTTAATGTCATGTCATTTACGTCACGTAATATTGTATTGCATAGATCTTCTGTTTTACTTTTAGATAAATTTATTTCTTGCAGTAAACTGTATGCTTTTTCTTTAAATTTATTTTCATTATCACCTCTCAATATTTGATCTGTTATTATATTAGTTAAGTTGTTTTCGATATTACTAAAGTTTTTTAAATCCAATGCGTATTCCCGAAATAAATCAGCAATGTGTTCGTTAACAAATTTTTGAATTTGTTTTTTTTTTTGTATTGACATTTCTGTTGACGACGTTGTCGCATTTGAGCCTAGATCAATGTTCATTTCATCTGTTAATTTATCAGTTAAATTGACATCATCAAATTTTTGCCCTTTATCTAATTTTTTTAAAATTACGTCCATGATTTCCTCTTTCATAACTTTTTTCGTATTATGACCAATATCTAAAGGTAGCTCCCACAGAACTTGAGAAACTTTCTGCGCCAAGTTTTCCCGTACATTTTCATTTTCAAAATTATCTTGATTTTGAAGCTCATCTGATTTTGGATTTACTGACGTGGATAAAACTTTTAATTTTATAATAAGCGCTTCCATCAAAAGACTTTCAGTTTTTGCGTCCAAATTATTTTTTTTTGTTATTTCTATGATTCTTTTTATATCGTTTTTAATTTTTGCATCATAAAGCATACTTTTATTAAAATCTGTGTCATTTCGTGATGTTTCTGGAACGCACTGGTTATTATTTGTTTCTTGTACCTTTGTTATGTCATTGAAATTATTATTTTCATATGGTAACCTTAACCGGTTTAAAAGATTTTCTATGAGGTTATTTCTAAAAGCATCACGGTCATATAAATCTGCAGGTTGCCACATCGGTAATATATCAAGACATTTTCTAATTTCCATTTTCTGTTTATCTTCAATCCCTTTGCATTTTACTAAAGAGAGTACCAACTTCTTTATAATAGCCTGTCTTTTCTCTTTATCATCGCTAGAACAATTAGCGTTTACCGGGACTTCTTCAAGCCATTCATTTACTTCTTTAAGAGTATCACCGTAAACGTCCTGCTCCTCTCTGCAGAACTGACAGCAGGACATCGTGCTTAGAGCGTTGTGACTCGTCAATTGATCACAGAATTTCAGACACCGGCCAAACTTACGTTCGGTAGTACTTTGTAAGTCTTCTTTTGCTTTCGTTAACATTTTCATATTACACTCGCAGGGTAACTTATTACACAAACAACAAACTATTCTCTGGTTTTTTGTAGCTTCCTAAACAGACACATTACACACTATTATTAGTAAATTGATTCTATATAAATAAAAAAAAATGATTATAGTAGATTTGTTACAAAAGTTTTAAAATAGAGTGAAGGTAGTTTACATTTACGAAAAGACAACGGTTTAAGAAAACAGTACGAAATTGGTAAAGAGCCTATCTGTGGACGATAGTAGTAATAATTCCAGCAATTTTTTTATTATCCTCTCCAAGTTTTTAGAATATATCGAATATTAAAAATGATATTATAAATACTTGCTCTATAAATAATTTCTCGACTAACCGATTCTCTTGAAGTCGATGGCAATTGATCTGGAAATACAATTCAGAAGGTATATGTTTTTATCTTTGTTTTTTACACATTTTTAATAAGTTTTTTAAAAATGTCTTTTTTTCCATCTTCAAGGTCAGCGCTTGACCAAGATTCCACCTGATGTTAAGTGGTGTTGTGATCTATGATAGTAAGCGCACTAACCAGTAGCAGTCTATTTACCCTTTTCTTAAAGACACTGTTGTAATATTTGGACGGAAACATTGACGCCGGCAAGTTGTTCCACTCCTTTAATGTTACCATGAAGAACAAGGAGCTGAACCTCTTTGTTCGCAGATTGGGGATGTCCACAACATAGCAATGGAGTCTCGCCGTGCGTCTGGTTGTCCGGTGGTGAAAAGCGAATGGGGGTATATAATAGTTTCATTTAAAATGAACATAAATCTATTTCATTAGACTTATGAGGGGAGGTCAGAATTAGGTGACGACACGTTTTCAAAAAGACTATGTATTAAAATATCACTCGTATGTTTTTGAAGATATCTGTTATCTGTTAAAGATGATACTTCTTGGAAGAAATATAATGCGAAAAATAAAAAGATTTCATCCTATTCTAACACATCCTTTCTCCGAATTGATTTCATTACTAACAGTTACTTAACTCGGTATCTTTAAATTACTTACTTTCCGGACTGATGCAAAATGTTCCACATCCCTGAAAAGTGGAACGTGCAAAATTTATTAATCTACACTTTTTAAGTTATTTCTTATACGTGAAATCGCAATACTATATAAAGTTACGAGCTCTAAGTCGAAGTTTTCACTATGCTAATAAATGTTACTAGTAAGGAAAAAAGAAAACAAGTGAAAATAGTACTATTATCGTGCTATAGAGGGCGTTAATATTAATTTAATGTGTTTATATTACTTGATGATTCTAGACAATACTTTCAATTTCTTTATTTGATCACGCGGCGTAAACTCGATGGATTCAGTTACAATCCACTAAGTGTTCCCACAGCTGGGTCTTTAACGTTCCTTATATGGAAAGAGTCAAGGCCATTATCCACCACTCTGGTCAAGTTAGAGTTAGTTAAACTAACATACAGCGAGTAAAATTAGCGAAAAATTCAGCAAACATGTATTTATAGATTTGCTAAGATCTAAAAATATTGTAATAGAGTTACATAAGTCTTACTATATTTTTGTTGACGTTATGATATTCTTTCTGGTGAATGGCATATCTGCGTTGTATTTCTGGACAAACCTGTAGAATAAGTTGTATAAGGAACAAGATTATGTTTCTAACGAATTTTTAATTTTTTTTATCCATGGTACAGATATGTATCATGATTTACTCTTACGATTGATTCCGTACTGGAGGGCGCAGTAGCTGGTCGAGTTTTAGAGACGACGAAGCCTTATAACTTATATCTCAAACCGATTATGAATGTAGCGCTGTGTAAATACTAGTATTAACTTTAACACCATAGTCTCTATAGGCGATATACTTATCACCAGGTCAACGTCCCGTTCACCTTCTTTTGCTGCTTATAAAAACTACAAGACACTTCCGACTACCCATCGTAAAATATTACCGCATCGTCTTCGTTCCAAACGTGCCTGATGGCGTCCCGGATACATTTCCTCACATCATTTATGTATCTAACTTCAGCGCCTCGGCCCATGCGCTGTACTCGTGGTGATATGTCCCTGAAACGACAACACCTCAAATAATTAACCACCCATAAAGTATGTCCTGTGTAACACCGGACATTTATCCGGTGCTAAGTGATTCTGTTCACAATATCGAAGCTGCAAGAAGGATTTTTACACAGCAACAAATTGTACTCTTTGCTTTATATCTCAGATGAATTAATGATGTCTCGTTACTCCGATAACTTCATTACAGCACTTCTAAATTATTATATGCTGTAATGATGTACGAGTACGTGTTGAAATTGTGGACTGGTAGACACTGCAAGTTTCTTCAAATAATGTAAGGGCCATAGTCACCTCATGCCAGCAGTAGTGAGGGTTGACGTCAAGCATGTCCTCACCGGACTTGACGGCTCCGTTTTCGAATCGACTTTAACGAAGCCATGGTTACCCTTAGTGATTGCAGCAACTTTCTTTATCCGAGGGTACGTCGGAGCGTTCTTGTTGATCGAGTGGTCAATTAAGCTCTTGTTTTTCTTGCTGTGCTTCAATGTATGCATTTTTTTGGTTTTATTGACTGTAACAAAATAATCACGTTATTGTTTTGATACAACCCTCACCACATTTAATACATAAAGTAGCTAAAAGTTGACATGTATCTGATAGAAACGATGCTCATATATCATCATTGTTCTTTTATCCTGAGACGGGGAATGTTAATTGTTGAAGTCAGAAACTTTATCTAATTACACTGCCCTTAAAACAGAAACAGTGTTATGTTCCAAACACAGCTGATAGAAGCAGAACTAGGCGTTGTAGAGTATGTATAAAACCTAGAGGTCTACAGTAACAGACATCAGGCTGTGAATGTATATAAGGATAATGATGGACATAACTGATAATTGAATTTCTTTGGTACTAGTAACCTCGTTTAGACAAAGTGGCGGACAGTATCCTCTCAATGAGGTCGGAGGACCGCGTGCAGTCCAGCGCAAGCGGAGGGCACTTGCGCAGGGACTCTGCGAACGAGTCCGCCACCCGTGTGGCTCTTATCGAGCGGCTGGTGACAACCACTGGAAAAGAAGAAATCATTATTATGGTATCCTTAATACCATCATTTAAATATTAACATCGTGGTAACAAACGGCGCATGGTTGTGTTTTGTGGAGAACTTTACAAGAGACCTGTGTAAAGCACGTGGACGATCATCGGTTGAGAAGATTATTTAGTAACATGAAAGACCGTCTCTCTTTGAAGGTCCTCGTTGGAGTTGTTCACTAGTTAACATTTCGTATCTAATGTCTAATTGTGAATTAAATAATACTAATTAAAAAAGTATAAAGCCTTTTATAGAAAGAAGAAACTCGAAGAAGATAAGTAAGTTAGATGTCGTGATCCTCAAAAAGATGAAATGTTTCTTTTTTACTTATTGAACAGAACTAGTTCCAAGCTATGATGTCACTGATAAGTACAACACTCCACTTTTATGTGGATGTAAAATATTACGTTATTTCATTGCCGCCGTGGCGCAGCATATAACTGCTCGTTTTATTATATGCAGTTCCTTGGTACTCCGCTCTAATAGCAAAAATAGAATATCTGCAGTTGTGAACATACCAAAGCCAAAGCAATCATTCTTCATCACCTTCAGCCATATTACAGCTTGTTAATTGTAAATTAACAATTAATCAATAGTAGATAAAAAAATGAATACATACGTAGACACTTAAATGATTATTTAAACTTACGTGGCGCAGATGGAGTGGTTTCTGATGACGATAACCTTGTGGCTGCTTCCGGGTGTGAAGACTTGCAGTGTGTTATCTACAAAAATAGGTTATTGACGAGATATGAACGTGACAGTGTGTTGTGAAGCATATTGAGTAATTGACCTTATTCAAAGCTTTACTTCAAGATATAATATAAATCTTAGTCAGTGGCAGAAAGGAGCTAGGAGCTGCTGTGAGTCATAGCCCATGGCGAGGGTATGCCGCCGGTGTAATGTCTTACCTGATAATTACTAACGTATCTGTTAACGCTGTTCACGGCCATATCGGTGTCCGGCGACCTCCCTTTTGCAGTCTGAACTTTTGAAGAGATCTGTCCGTGATAAAACGCTGGAGACAGTAAGACAACGTTTGTTTGCATATTAATTTATTAGTTTTTAAAAAAAGAAATTGCTCCCCTATTTGTTTTATTCTACTGATATTATTTGGCTCCACCATAATTATTAACGAATTGACGCTGCTGGTACCAGGACTAGCTAACGATAAAAATACTACTAGCGACTATATTAGCGAAAATAAATAATTACACGGCAGATTATTCAAGTAACGTCTAGTAAAAAAGACTCTTGGAGTAAGAAAGTAAGGTTTACAAAAAAGAGACCAAAAATTTTCTACAAAAATCAAATATAGGTGAAATGTAGATTGGTTCACTTACTGGGTGATGTGGATGGCTGAAAGACCAATCTGCCTCCATCTTTTCGGCTCTGGTTTATTGTGTAGTCTATTTCAGGCTTGTGCTGCCCGTTCACCTCCGCAGGGACGTTGATGGGAGTACCTTCCATTTTCTACGCGACTCAGTTTTGCAGGAGAGCAATATTCTAAAGAGAACAACGATTTTATCAATATCCATGGTTAATTAATAACAAGGCGAAGAGACGTACATGATGTTCACCTGGTGAAATGTTCCATAAGAATGCGAGGCTCGTGGATAATGTTTTGTGTAGAGCCTACAATGCGAGTATGTACTTTGATGAGAGGTATCACTGGTCCAATCAACCTCAAAGTAATGAAATTAACTAAGCACAATTGATATTTCAAATGATCTTATACTTGTCTTCTAGTAACGAATAGTAATCTAAATTGGCTGAAATCATACTAACAGACATTTTAAGCAATCGCAGGATTGAATGGGCTATGTTGGGCCGGAAACAGCCGCGCCAGTCCTCAACGGGATAAACTGACCTAAGATCAGTTTCAATGAATCAAATAAACATTTGGCAATTTCTTATGATAGATCTCTCTTAACATTCGTCAGGTATTCCTTCTGATGAATAGTACTCTGTAAACTTTACCGTGCTCTCCGTAGCAACGAAATAATAAGAACGTTTACTTGTCCATAAGAAAGAGGTGCGAATGAGGATGTTTTAACA
This sequence comes from Ornithoptera priamus, assembly GCA_029034505.1. Classification (NCBI taxonomy): domain Eukaryota; kingdom Metazoa; phylum Arthropoda; class Insecta; order Lepidoptera; family Papilionidae; genus Ornithoptera; species Ornithoptera priamus. The sequence goes on from JARDWD010000565.1 coordinate 624,810, forward strand.
GCACAGTTTTTTGAATCAAAATTCAACATAACACATAACCAACCAAATTTGGCAGCATAAATAGGTTCTTTAGTAGCACTATATAGTCTCTTTTGCAGCAGAGAAACATGCGCTAACTACGTACACACGCATACTCAGCCAGTAGATACAGGCCAATGTAATTAAGTATTATGAATCTTTGACCATAAAATTTTTAATTTAATCTTTGTTCTTTATCATTTACTTACATAATTAACACCATAAGATTTACAGGGAGTGTAACAACATTGATGTTTCAATTAATTTTGAATTTCGCGAGATATCAACAGCGATCGAGTAAAAAACATATTTCAAATGACGCTTTGACAGTTTCCAGACAGACTTTATTACTTCTTTTTACTGAAGATGACGTTAATGTTATAGATGTAGCGAAGGAGGCTGTACAGTAGCTTTCTTTACTTCATTAGTGTTAATTATTAAAGACTTCACTGGTATTAACTGGTGGTGGATCTCTATTGCCGGAGACCATTTGGGCAGGTAACACTACAGCCTCCATTCCTGCCGCCAAACAGTAGTGTGCAAACATTATTGTGTTACGGTTTGAAGGACGTTGTAGCTAGTGAAATTACTGAGTTAAGGAGCCTTAATATCTTATGTCTCAAGGTGGCGAGCAGAATCTTGCTTTGAAAAACATCATGACGGGTCGGTTTGATGATGATTGTTTACTAAAAGAAACCTATAAAGAACAAATGCAATAAAATCACATTTATCTCCAGTTTTTATATCTCGATTTATTTAATTGAACATTGCTACTGAAATATTTAAATTATATACAATAATTTTATACAAAACATGCGTGTGTTTGTACGTATCACAAAGTATTTGGAACTTCATCAATTTGCTCCAGCAAGGGCTAAATCGGATTCCCATGAGAGTATTGTTATGCAGCGGGCATGGAACCGGCACCGGGTGCGTGTTTTGTTATGATCATCCGAATTGGTATTATCTAAAGACATCAAGGAATCCATTATTTTAGCTGATTTTATATTAACGAACTGACTTTTTTCGTAATGAAAAAAATTTATACTAGCGTCACGGGATCCGATGACACTCTCAATAAGTCCTCTTTTGTGGTTGGCATTCACCTTACTCTTATTCAACCCTCCAAGCGCTGATTGCTTGTCCACAGACTTATGTTTAGATGGTAAATGAAAAATATTTCTCAGGTTGAACTTGAATGTCTTTGAGAAACCGGAAGACGAGCTATATTTCAACGTTTGTTTGAAGTTTTTTTTTGCATTCAAAATCATTTTCATCAACTCGTTTGCGAGACTGTTTAAGTACTCACGATCTTTGTTCAGGTCCATTGTTACATATGTCAAATTTAATGCATCTAGTACTTCCACTATTACGGTCTTTACCAAACATTTGCTTTTATTAATTTTTTTATCTATTAGAAACGGTCGCAGACGATTCAGCAACACCATTGTAATGTATTTTGTATTGACCGATGTTCCGTCTTTGGCGATCAGCCGCTTGGACTCCAGCCATGATATTATTTCATTTTGGAAATAATTCATCAGAGGTATTTCATCGACGTCACTCAGAACTTCGCTTGTTCCAAAAACACTACTATTAAACTTTTCACATCGGAAACTGTTGTTTGAAAACTGGTATATGTATTTGATATTTAAATCCATTATCATTGAAATAAGGTTTTCCGTTAACATTTGCTTCAGCTTATCACATTTCGTGCTGTGATACGTCAACGGCAAAGAGTTCAAGCATTTCTTGATAACACGCCTGAGCTTCGCGTCGTACCCATCGTTGAAGGCTTCAATCGATAGTGTGTTAATTTTCTCTATCAAATTGTTAATTGTCTTCTCGGTGACAATTTTCGCAGTTGTATCAAATTCAGATTCTATTGGGATGTCACGGAGCCACTGCAGCACCACGTACAGTAGCCGGTCTTTGTAAACATTTTTAAACGAAATGGCCGTGTTACAAGACTGGGTGCGTTTCAAAGCGATCAGTCCGTTGATTTGACCGCTCTTCATGATTTCGTTTTTAATGCTGTTTATGTGCTCTCTGTTGTCTTGTGTGAGATCCTCGTAATAAGTTTCCGTATCACTGTTCACGTCCTTCGAATGCGCCTGAACAGAATGGTCGCGGGATAGCATTTTGTTCTGAAATAAAAAATAACAAATGTCCTGTAAGTGGTGGGAGGTCTCTGTCGCCGGAGACCGTCTAGGCTGGTACCGCCGCAGCGACTATTGCAGCCGATAAACGCACTGCAAGTAGTGAAATTACTGAGGTAACGAGACTTAATATCTTGTATCATCCTTACTAGCGCCATGTTATTATAGGCGGGCGTATCATTTACCATCAGGTAAACGTCCCGTTCGATTAGTCGCTTCGTAGTATAAAAAAACTAAAAAAGGGGTGTTAAGTCATTATTATGTAATAAAAAATTACTTCAATACTGATCATTTTGTGTAATTCGTCCTTAATCTGTCGTTTAAGTCTAAATATAAATCAGTAGGAATATAACAAACTGTAATAATTTTGGTTTACTAAAATTTTACAATATACTTCTGCTTTAATGGTATAGATATCCACAATAAGCCATGGTCGCTTACCATGACAACCAACCACGGTAGTAATCATTTACTATCTTCTCATTTTATATCTTATTTACCTTGTGCAAGTTTGTTGGGTGGAAATTGTGTCGGTGCTCTTCTAAACGCCGTTTGATGAACTGGCATTTATTTTCGTTGCACACCTGATGATGAACATGATGATGACATTACGTTGTTTTTAATGTTATCTATCTTGGCGCGAATCAATAACTATGCTTTTTGAATGTAACATGGATGTGTGGATAATAAATGTCAGACTTTGGGAGATAGATATAGAAGAGTAATGTCCCGGAGCTTTATAACAGTTTCATTTGATCGAACGCTTGGATTGACGATCTAATGAAGGTAAGGTAAGGTTTCTATAAAGAATTCCAAATTTCGTTTTGTGCCATGGTGACCTAACCAGTCACCGATAATGAAATGCAAGTGACCGCGTTCTAGGTTTAGTTGCCAGATTTCAACAGATCTTATTCTTACTTACTTTGAAAGGCGGAACCTTGTCTTTAAGTTTTCGCAGGTAGTCAAAATACATAACGTTTATGTCCATTAGAAGATGTTCCCTAGAACGCGTAGAGCTGAAAATGTTCCCATTACAGTTCTCCAGGCTTAGACTCTTCGCTGTAAATTGTCTCATGTTTTGTAGTAACATAATTAAGGAGAAGTTAGATAATGAAAGGCACTTTGGGGGCGTTTCCTGCAGAAAGAGAGATTATTTACAATTTTTAACCGCAGTGGAAATGAATTGGACCTCATCATTCCAGAATATTGTAACTTATCACTGCTGTAGTCAAACTTGTTAAAAAGAAAGAAATAAATTTAGAAATCGAAATATTGCTGGAAGTCAAAAAACTTTATGTCAAAATTGTTGTACAAATAGACTTTAGGTTCTAGAATTAATACTTTGGTTATGGATGCTTGCAATACTAATTTTAGAAAAAGTTTATTTCTGAAATTACCGAAACACAGTTGCAAGTTTATATAGATATTCTCCCATATGATACCCCTACAAACGACGGCTCCTAGTACCCGACGATAGCGGAGGTCATGTGAAGCCGATGGATGCGGGTAGCGCAGGGCCGATAGGGGTGGAGATCTTTGGGGGAGTCCTATGTCCAGCAGTCGATGTCTATCGGCTGATGATGATAATAAATATCTAAATTAATTTGTATTGTATTTATGATTTTCTCTGGTCTATCAGAACTTTGTGATGGTTAAAAATATGGACCATTGTGATCCCATGAGACCACTCATTTAATTTTCAACGACTCGAGTTTAGGTGCATTTGATTCTATTCTTCTTTTAAATTTATTCAATAATAAATTTTAGAGGCATTTAATCATAGGCATAAGCTTAATTAATATTAGTTTATGCAACGTATGTATGCTTTTTAATTGAAACAAATAATTTCGATGAGATGTAAGACCAGCCAAGAGATAAATCAAATCTTGGTAGTATGTCCAGTTCTTTCAGTCCATTGTTCTCCAACTCCATTATTCCTGTTCTTTAGAGATTCTGTCACATTTCGGAGCATTTTTAATTGATCAGTTACATCTTGAAAACACTACAAATTTACTTTAGACGGTACATTGTCAAATTGAAATAAGCTTTTATTCTTTTTAAATTTACCTCTTCGTGTGACAGAGGATGTAGGGAAAAGGAAAGTTACAGACGCTGTTATTTTTGAACGTAACGTGGCTTTGTGGACGATACATCTTAAATTTAGTATTGTGTATTAGGATTATTCTCAAGAAGGTAGTTATGAAAAGATATCTTTCTATAGTTTTTGAATTTATCGCATAAAATGTTTAAGAATAAGTATTTATTTTAAACATTTGTGTATTTTAACAATTGTGCGATGCCTATAATGTCGACCTAATACCAAAACACTAGCTCATCTACAATAATGCGGCGCTTTTGCCATGTTTAGCGCAGTAGCCTTTTGATCAGCTCTGCAGACTGGTGACTAACGAATCTTATATTGGTATGTTTATTATAAAATGCTCCTTTTACAGCGACATTAGGAGTAAAAAGTGTTTGTCGACGAATAATTACCCCTTGTACATAATCGTTTATTCACTTCGCTTATCACTATCGCCAGTCGTAAAACATGCAAGAGTCCATTATTGATAAGATTTTCTGAAAAAGTTGTATGCAGCAGACAGGCCAGTTGCTCTTCGTGAAAGAAATACCTGACAGAAGCAAAAAAAAAATAATCAATATGCTTATGATAGTTGTCATGAGACATATAATGATTCAAAATTTTTGTACGTAAGTTATTGTTAATATAAATGTATACAAAGGTGGTTAATGTATAACTCCAGTTGTTTTAGAAGAATTTGAAATGTAAGTAAACATTTAGTTTTTTATTTATTGCCCCACTGACACCTTCGTGGGTAGTGACGATTTGTATATACAATAGAATGGTGCGTATAGTTCTACTGAGTTCATTTAACTTATCACCATTAGATTGGTTATTTCTCTAGTTATAGTTCTCTTCATACGGAGAATGACAAACAGGCATACAGTCATATTTGTACAATACAGCTTGAAATCTTCGAGGAAGACATATTTTATGACTACGTAGCCACTTGACAATACTTGGGTCGTAATTTTTAAATGAGTTGATCCCTGTTTGCAGGTTAGTGAATCAGCCTTGCGAGTACCAAAATCACCACGAGTTGGGCTCCTGCTATCCGTTACTGCGGCTTATGAAAATGAATGTAAATATATAAAAATAATTATATATCTTTTCTACTTACCTATAAATCTAGATAAATTGCGACCATGAAACCTGTACATAACAATGTTTGCAGAAAATAGGGCTAGCATAGTATAAGTGATAACAATTAGTAATATCCGCAGTTTATCCCATCAAGTTCAAATTGACCATGGATAGCAAGGGCATGATGGCGGTCGTCCGCGGGACGCCCGAAGCTGGCCTGATGGTCACCCTCGTGGACGGCGGGAGACAGTACACCCTCATGCCGCAAGCTGGTTTGTTGCTCAAATTCACTTTTCCTTGAACGATGTCAAATGTAAAAAATATTCATATTCATTTCCATCTTAAGCTATGGTGGAAGAGACTTTATAGACCTCAACTCGCTTTTCTTTATATACCTCATTATATATATCATGGTGCGTACCTTATCATCATCAGCAGCCGATAGGCGTCCACTGCTGGACATAGGCCTTCCCCCAAATATCTCCACATGGATCGATCTCGCGTTGCTCGCATCCAGTCGGTTCCCGCGAATCTCACCCGATCGTCGGTCCACCTTGTGGGAGGCCTCCCAAAAGGTACCTAGGTATTAGGTAATCTAAGGTATCATATGCGTACCTAAATAATACAAATTATATTGATTAAAAATACAGTTTCCTTGTAAAAACGTCGTAAAATAACATCATTGAGTGTAACAACAAATATTTTAAAGATCAAAATTAAAATAGAGCTGACAATGAGTCGCAGACTGTTAGCTCTAATATAATGATGTACGGAGATGTCTTACCGGTAAATATTTATTTCTTTGAACTTTTTTAAGACAAAAAATCTATTAAAAATAAATAAATGAAATGGCGGACATTATACTACAAATCATTCTCTTCGAAACCATAAGAAAATAGCACAGCCTGAGATATTATCCCATATATATTTCACTAGTTGTTCCCTGCCCGCTTTGCTGACCGTAATATAAAATTAGAGCACAAACGGCATTCTATAGCAATCGTTACTATAGCAACAGTATAAATAATACGCAATGGAAATGTTTATAAAAGTTAATTAGAAATAATGTGATGAAGAGTGTATGAGATTTAAAAAATAAATAGATTCGTCAGAGACGTCGACGCGCCGTCTTTGGCCTTCGGGGACGATGAAAAGGCCGACTGCTTAGCCGACAGTCTGGAGAACCGGTGCACACCGTCATCTTCTTCAGCCGATCCCACTCACCTAAAACTGGTGAAGGAGGAGATCGTACGCAGATCCTCCATCCCTCCAGTTGGTCCAACCCTAGCTCTGATCTTAGCAGACGAGGTCGTAAGTACCATCAGAGGACTGAAATCCAAGTCCGCAAGTCCTTTCCTACTCATATGATTTATTTTTTCGCGACCATCTTCAATGTGCTCCTTTCCAGATGCTTCTTTCCGGACGCTTGGAAAGAGGCCGAAGTTGTGGGAATCCCTAAGCCAAATAAACCTAGGAACATTCCTTCCAACTACAGACCCATAAGCCGCCTCTGTAACATAGGAATGGTTTATGAGCGCCTAATCCTTACGCATCTCTCCAACTTCGTGTCGAAGAATAGACTTATGCCCGACGGACAGTCTACTACGTCCACCAAGTACACAGATTGGTGGAGTATTTCCTCAAAGGTTTCACTCTCAAAAGGTCCCATGACACCGTAGACCTCTACTTTGATGTAGCCATGGCGTTCGACAATAGTCTGGCACGATGGTTTGATCTACAAGTTGTACGCACTCAAGGTACCGGACAGGCTCGTCACCATTATTAGAGCCTTCTTGACGAACCGCACCTTTCGCTACTGAGCGGGAAGCGGTCACTCCACTTCTTTTCGCATCAGACTGGGTGTTCCTCAGGGCTCCTGCTTGTCCTCTCTTTTCTCGCTATGCATCAGTGACATTCTAAAAGACCTCGCGGTAAACCTGGCTCTATTCGCAAATGACACTGCGCTCTACCTTACGGGAACAAACCTTCGGTACCGATACAACAGGCAAGTGAAAGGCACAGAAATATCTTCTTTACCGATGAAAACATTTTATCCAATTGAAGAACAATACAATAAGCAAAATGATTAAGTGTATTCTCACAGTTTTAAAGAAGCTGCCCAAGTGGTCGGAAAGGATACAACGCGGCACAAGTCACGAACTACCCAAGCCTGGCTTAAAACCAAAGTTCCACACTTTGTAAGAGCTGAAGACTGGCCCTCCTCTAGCCCAGATCTCAATCCTTTAGACTTTAATATTTTGCCTGCTGCTAGTGCGAGACGACACGGCGATATTGAGTCTTAAAAATATTTGGAGCAAGCAGTGGCGGTGTCCACAATCCATAGATACGTGGCCAAACAGATTAAGGGCCTGTATGAAAGCCAAAGGTGGCCATTGCGAATAGAATATTTTTTTAATTTTTTGCTGAAACTAATAAATATGTAGGTGGTATAAATTTTAATAATATTGCATTACTTCGTTAACAAAAACAATGCATTTTCGTTTGTAACAAAACTTCCGGTCGGATTAGGTATATTATATTTTGAATCGAAAACGTTGAGTTATAACATGACGATATGTGGTATGAAGAAGTGAACGCCGTGTCGCCGCACCAGCAGCGCAGCGCCAACACGTTGTCGCGGCACTCGCAGTACTCGAGGAGCGACGTACGCGCAACGGCCGCGGCGGCGCAGGCGCGGTGCGACAACGGGGCGCAGGTTGTCGACGATCGCTACACCAGCAACTACAAGGTGCCACTTCATTGTATAGAGAATCTTATATATCATTCATTCATTTGCAATTGGATTTCCTGTATCCGTTCGGATGGTAAATCTCACTTACTAGAAACTACATCAGTATGTACAATACAATACTTTTGCTGGCAAGCAGTAGTATAAAAATGGTATTTATTCTCTCTGAATTATCAACCGATTGACGTTCACTGCTGGCTATGTCCAAAAACCTCCCCCAAAGATCTCCTTGTTAGGATTCATTGAGGGGAATTGGGCTATAACCCACCAAGCTGGCCCAGTGCGGGTTGGTGGGTGGTCAGAGCCTCATATGTTATTCAGCAGGGTGCACCGCGTGCAGGTGAGGTTTACATGGGCTACGTAAGATATTGGGCAGAACCCCTTACACCCTCTGCAACCATCTCTGTCCAACGTGGTACTAAAAAAATCTTTTTTTTTATTCAATTAAGCGACGAGAAGAGTTCTTCGAGACGTTCTGCTAATGGTATGCGATACACCCGCCCATAACAACGTGGCGCTAGTTAAGACGATATAAACATCAACACATTGCACTCGACGCCTGACACATAAGATATAAAGTCTCGTTACCCCAGTAATTTCACTAGCTACAACATGCTGCACACTGAAACAGTAATGTTTGCATAATACTGTTTGTTGGCTGCAATAAGCACTCTGGTATAGCCCACCTAGATAGTTTGCGGCAACAGAGATTTATCTGCGTAACACCATAACTAGCGCCGGGTTATTATGAGCGGGCGTATCACTTACCATCAGGAGAACGTACCACTCGTCTCGTAGTTTAATTGAATAAAAAAAGTTCTTTACATTGATATTGATGAAATCTCTTTTAAGAGAAAGAATTAAAAATTTTATGGTGATCTTAATGTGGATAGCTCACATTGCAGTAAGAGTGTAATCAGTCCACTTGTTCCTATAACTTAACCAATATTAAATTAATAATTACATATAATGTTTTAAATTACATCAACAGATTGAGTATTGCCACACGAAGCCAACATCGCCTCCGGTAGAGCTGACGGAGTTCCCACCGCAGCGAGCTCACCCTCAGCCAGGTCATTGCTTCACTACCTACTAATCACAACCACCCTAAGGATTTAAGGTTCATAATGTGATAGTATGGTTTCATTTATGGATCTGAAGTAACAATGGAGAACAAAAAGCCCAACGTACAGTCTAGAGTAATGCTTATTGCAGAACTTTTTAGAAGAAGAATTTGAGATTCCAGATGTTAAAAATTACAACCAGAAATGTAAGAATCAGAGGGATGTAATGAAGGGTTCCTTTCGCTAAGCAGCAGTGGGTGGCGGTGTATTGCGGAGTATTCGGAATCATCAGTGACAAGCATTTAAGCTAACTAGTCTGTCTTTCATTCCCTTAAAACATGTTTACAGGTCAAGAAAATTTCCAAGTTGGCGGATATCCGCTGAAGTGCTTCGCCACGCGGACAATCTCAAAGTGTCAAGAAAGAGGTATAATTTATCTTCATCTTTGTATTCAGGGCAAAATTAATTTGAATGGGGATGAAAATGAAAATTAGTCCCCGTTGTTTGATACAATTGCAACATAAATAATGAACAGCAGCCCAGGATTTAACTCTGTTAATATTTTAATGATGTATCTTTTTTTAAATACCTGTACTCTCAAGTAGTATTTTTCTCACTCTTTCTGTTTACTGTAATTCTTATTATCTATCTAATTCCTGCTATTTTAAAGGATCTTTATTGTCTGATCTAAGATCCGAATCTATTTCTAGCTATGCAACTCCAGCTTCACCTATTATTTATAGAATATTTTGCCTTTTAAGTATTTTATATCTATCCACTGAATACTATAGGTGACAAACTCGATAGATAAACGGTGAAGGTGGAGACACGTGTACTCGCACACACGAACACAGGAATATTAGGTAGACATATAAACATAGACTACACACATTCAAACACGCGCGCGCATACGCACACGCACACGCACACACATGCAAGCACTTGTACTCGTATACATAAATACATATATAAAAACATGCACCATATACTATTGTCATTTAATAAAAAAAAATTATAAACAATACTGTAACGGAAACCGGTTCCCGAAATACAGGAAATATTCCTAGTTCGGGAATATCGGACCGTGACGACTCTGTACATAGCTGTAACTCTTATAAGACATAAATAAATAAATAAATAAATTGTTATATTTAGCTTAAACAAAGCTACGTTTTATTAAATTGTTAATTGCAGGTTCGTATCCAGTGCCTAGGATATCCACTTCGAACGCGTTCGAGAACTCTCTGAGGAAGTATCCCAGCGCGTCACCGGATAGCTCCTCCGAAGTGGTTGAACGTCTCATCAGCTTCACAAAATTTACCAACTGTAAGCTTTCTGTGCATGCTCTAGCTGGAACGATGCACACAGCACGCCACTGGCTGCCCCGCTTCGAGACATAGAATTACAAATTACCATAGTAATTTCACTAGCTTTAGCCAGGGGCGTGCGCTTTACGTAAACCTATTGGTAAGTTTATTTTTAAGTATAAATAAGCACAGAGATATCAGTTACGGTATGTACACACTAACTGAAATCTCCATGCACGCTACTGGCTACAGCGTCCTTCAAATCGAAAGACTAATGTCTGCACATTGGACCTTGTCTATATCTAAAATGTCTTAGGACAGTTGTAATATTTGCATACTTCCGCCAGGTAGTAAAATTATAAATTTATTTATTTCTCTATGTCATTAACTTTTTTGTTGTTTTAATATTTTTTTAACGTTAATTTACTAGCGAGTACGTCGCCAATAGAGAACCGCTTGAAACTGCAAGACTGCGTCACCTGCTACCAGGTCGCCCGGAAGGGCAAGTGCCCGAAGTACAAAAACACAAAACGGGGATTGGCTTGGAGACAGGATTCCCCGCCTAAAGAGAAGAGCCTCCTTTCGAGCGAAGGGAACCAGATTAATGAATATCACGGAAATACTAAGAACACGTTATTTTGCAAGGATATTGTTGCTATGGGAAATATGATAACAAACTATGTGAGTAATATTGGAAAAGTATCACTTGGCAGTAGTAAACTTTTAACGATCAATTCGTGCTTCAGAAGGCATCCGGACGGATTTATTTTATTGTATGATATAATAAATAAATCAAGATCAGCAGGCGGCTATTTACCACATAAGTAATGAGATTTACTTTTGGAGGCCTGTTGCAATTGCTAATCGCTTACCCTTTTATCCCACTGAACCCAGGTCCTATTCCGTCCTCATGCTGTTGAGTTTGGTTGGTGTTAAAGATTTTTCTAACACTATCACCGGGTCCGACTACACACTTGTGAAAGTCAGAGTATTCCACGCAAGCACGTTCCACCATCTATGGCCCGATTGTCATTTCGCGCTAGCACATTCACACCATTTGTAATAAAGGTCGAGTGTAAGCTCATTGAAGGATTTATTTTTAGAGAAACCATATGGAAGGAATGCAAACGCAGCAGGGAGGCAATGTTGGTAAAACTTATCATATTTCGTTTCCAACAGTATATAATTACTATTTGCAGTAATGTCATTATATTACATTGCAAAATTATATTAAATTGGCCTGATGGTAGCAGGTCAAACTTGCTGGCGACCATCCAAGCAAGTAACATTTCTACACTTTTTCTTGCAACAAATATAATTGTTTACTTTTGTGGCTGCTTCTTCCATTTTTTATTTAACGAAGTGACGAGAGTAGCGGAATGTTCACCTGATCTTTACGATAGTTAACAACAATCAGATATAATACCTGTTTTGAATATCATTCTTTACAGTATCAGAAAATGTAAACAGCGTTTCCAGATCCGCAAAGAAATCGCTTATTGATGTGAGTTGGTATGAGTCACTTTAGTAATATGTGGGTAATATATTAAGAGATACCAAAAATATGTATCCCTGTTCGAGCACATTACGCAAATCGTATACCATGAGAAAACAATTTAGTGAGATATGAGTTTCGGAACCGAACTTTAGAAACTAATTACACATCGATCCCAACACAGCAAGTCAATTAATATCATTAACTGTTAAAATTTTTGTTTCAGATACCCATTTCAAAATTTGAAGATAAACTTTCAGTCGCAACAAATGAAGATAATCAACAAACTGCAACAACGAGAAATAAAAATATTGCTTCGTTCTCATTGCAAAACGTAAGGTCCCTGCAAATGATGAAAAGCGTTATAGTAGCTGGTGGTACTAAAAAGAAAAAGAACTATTGTAAATTGAAGAAGATAAAGAGTCCTATACAATCCCATACCAAATGCAAAAAAGTTAAACACAAACCGAAACTTTTTGATAATGATGTAAACAAACTAGAACGTAAACGTTTGAAGGAGGAGCTTTTAAATTTAATCCGCCAATTCCACTCTTCTAAAGACGAAGATAAGTTAGAGCTGAAGATAAAAACAATTTTATATAAACTCATAGACTGTGCTCTAGATAGTAAGAAAATAAATCTCTTGAATAGAGACATACTTAAGCCTTGTACGTCGGACTCGAATAAAGAAAAGAAAGAACATCGAAATAGTCATAACTTTACTATGCATGACATAAAAGATGACATCAAGTTTATTTTAAAAAATCATACGAACGATGTCACTGAAATTCATCGAATAATATTAGAAGAAATGATTCCTTTACTTAAATTTCACCTATTTAAAGAACAAGAAAATAAAGTGTTAAAATTTATTTTATCCAAAATAATAAAGGATATTGTTGATATTGTCAGAAAAATTGGCGCCAGCCATTCAGTAAACTCAAAGAACAGTCTAGAATATCGGTACCATCTGAATAAACTTATAGAAATTTGTGGAAATAAAAAAATTCTTTATAATATGCATAATACATCACAAGTAAAGAAATATTGCCGCTATTTAAAAGCTATCAGAAAGCTAGTGAAGAATGACGTCTCGTGCACCGGAGGCAATGGCAACTTGATGACCGTTTTAAAAGAGCCCAATGATTTGAAACTTCGCAGTATCATAAATATTTACAGGAGATTGAAAAGAATACAGTCTACATCCTATTTGCAGGCTCAATACGTTACAAACATGCTTTTAAATCAGTTTTGCAACGTTGGTAATCGATGGAACGAAAACTACTACGGTGCGGTCCGAAAAAAGACTTCAGCGCTTAAATGTCTATCGGATACATACCTCATGCTTCGTGATTCCTCTAAGAACAAATCTATACTTACTAGAAGTAAAATTGACAGAATGAATTTATATAGCACTAAACTCTTGACGAGTATTAAAAATAAATGTACGATTGAAACAAATATTGAACATACAGAAAGAAATTATACACGCCTGAATGCAAATAATCCGTACAAACAAGGCGCGATATGCGTGAACGACATATCCTCAATACAATTGTCATTTAAAAATACCAAGAAAAAATACGATGAGAACGTAGAATATAATTTAAATGTCGACACTACATTTCTCTTAAGCCAAGTTGAAGAGAAAGTAAATACTTGGCTTAACAAATTTGGTAACGATTCGTTTCTAACAAAAAATATTTATCCTAATTGCAATTTAAAGGATTTATCTAAAGATTTAGCTAACCAACTTAAACACCTCAAAATAAATAAGACTTTACGTAAGATTAAGAAAGAAAATGTTGCAGATTGTTTAAGATGCGTAATTTGTAAACATTTGTTTGTTAAGTTTGACGATCACAGTTTTGAATTAGTCAAAAAAGTATCTGAACTCATTAAAGAACTATTGGGAATTTACACATTTGATAGTCCTCGCTTAAATCAGTTAAATTTAAATCATCAACACTCACAAATGCCTTGTACATCTATTGAAAATCACGAAGAAAGTTTGCAATTTATTAGCCCATCGCCTGAATCTCGACTAGTTAAAGCGGAGAGCAGTCTGATTGAAGATATTTATTTAAAAGTACCATTTTGCGATGAAAGTGTTCGGCAAGTCTTTCCAAAATCTTTTTCTAAAGAGGACAGAAGTAATAAAATAAACGAAACATTAACTACTGACGTAATGCAAAATCATTTCAAGTATTTAGATATAGAGGACGCTAAAAATAGATCAGGAGTATTAAATGTTGCATTAGCGTCAGCAAAATCCGATAAATGTGAAAATACCGCACTAAATGGCAAATGTAATAAAACTTGTTCGGCAACTTGTAATCTAAATATAAGTGACTCTAATATCTCTACATTAAATAACAATGAAGAACAGAACAATTCAAACACAGATGAACTTCAAAATTTGCCAAATAATATAACACGGCAACAGCTACATGAGTATTGTGTTGACATATTTCGCAATCTATGTAAAGAGTTACCAATCATTGCAACTAACCCAGATTTGACAGAATTAGCTAGAGAAGGAGTATTACATAACACTTTAAAAATATTCTACATGTTGCAAGAGGATCCCGATGTTGAAAAAAACTACACATACTTTGAGATGTGCTTCGAAGAAGAAATTGATGGGCTCTTAGATATATTACCTCAAACTGAAGAAATGAAGAAGATGAGAAAAGGATGGACGATGAAATTGGGTGCGGAAGCTGTAAAAATATTCAAAGCTATGCATAGTACCGACAATACCGAGTGTACCGAAGAATCTAATCAGGCCGTTATAAACGAACAAAGACCTGAAAATGAACAAGCACAAGAATTTAATGTTTTACGATTGGTTGTTCAGTTTTTAAATACCGCGAATTATCAGGAACAAAATAAGCTAAAAGTAAAGATTTACATGCAACGGTTAATAAATCGAGCAATTGAAGTATATGGTAATGTGAAACGAGAAGACTCGAATTCATTCGGTAATATGTCCGTGGATGATACAAAAAAGGTTGTTTTTAAAGAACTTGAAAATGTTCCGACACCTAATTGTGACATTACAAAAGAAGAAATGGATTTAGCTAAATTGAACATGGAAATTGAAAAGTGGTATAATGAATTACCTATTAAGACATCGGAAACTTTAAATGATGACGATAGAAAACTAGTTACCTACAAACTCGCACAAAAGATTTATGTCATCGAAAGCTGTATTGATTCGAAGGAGTCGTCGAGCGAAACAGACGTGGAACAAGAAATATGTATGTTTATATGTAATATGATAGATACATTTGATGATAAACATTTAAATATCAGTTGTATGATTGAAAAACTAATGAATAGAATACGAAGATTACGACAAGAGTCGTCCTTGGATTATGAGACGTTTAAAAAGGATTTACCCATTAAATCGACTATTATTCAACACGAAAATATTACTGAAGGAGAATCTTGTACACAAAATATTGAACCCTTCTTAACTAAAAATAATATTACTTTGAACTCAAATGAACCAAGTGGTTCCAAAAAGCAAAACGAAGAACAAAATGTTAGTAACAAAGAAAATAATACTAGGAGCACAATTAAAGACAATTCTGTCAGATTACGGCCTATTGCAAAGACTGCAGCAAATGGTATTTTAGGTAGTCAAATGCCAGGAACCAGTCAGGAAGGTTGTTGTCCTAGACCGCGACATTCACCTGCAACCGCCTCACTGTACACACCACTAACCTCTACTCCAAGAAGGAATACTTATGAATCTGATCCATTATGTGATAAAAGTAAATGGGGACAATTTTCTTCCAGTCGAAATAATTCATTTAATACTGATAGAAGAGCTAGTACGCAGTTTTCCAGAATGGACCATAACCAAAGGCCCGATGATCATTTGATGAGAGAAAATGTTACAAGACGTTCTTTTACTCCCAATAACTTCGTAAGTGTTCCAAGACAAGCAAGTTCAAAAATATTGCCACTTGGCCGTAATTATGGTATTGCATCCACAGGTCAAGCACCTACATTTACTCCGGTACAGAGGACTGACAATGAGATGCAAAGGTATCATCAAAACACTTTCCAAATTGAATCTGAAAGAGACAGAGATCAAAATAGAGTTAGATGTCGTTGTGGCGATCGTCATTTCCGCAGAAGAAGACGTTACGATTGTTGCTGTGAAGATTATTTCTCTATGCCTCATTGTTGCCTTTTACCTTACGAACACTATTTCTAAAAGTTTGTTAATAAAATTATAAACCGTTTTTTTGTTACTTTAGATTTACACTTTTCCAAAATAATAAACCCAGTGTTTGCAATTAAAATTTGTTATGTACTTATTCTTTTTTAGATATAACAAATACAAAGTATTTTTATTCCAAATTATGTAGTTTAGATTCGGCATTTAAATAAATATTATTATTATGAATTATAACAAAAGTTTTTAAAATGAATCTGAATTTATACGATTATCGAATTTGGTTTTCGTGAACAACGAAAGTAATTGTTGTACAGAATATAAAAGATCTTGTCAGTGGGAGGTTTAACCGTAAACATATTAAAATGTAAGTATATATATATATGATAAACAAAAACTAATTGCGACATGATAAGCGTTAATACGATTAGTTTTTCCATTTCATTCATCTAGCGCAACCTAAGGCTGTATGTCCAAAAAGTTGTTTGACATAAAAAATATTGTAAAAAGATATAATACTGACGCCATGACAGGTCACGTGATGTAAATTTTTGTTGGGCATGCGCGACTTCGCCGAATATTTTTCCGAGTGATTTTAAAACGGTGAGATATTTTCTGTGAATAGTGTACGATATCATTACCCGTTATTTTATTATTTATATTTATAAAACAAAATATATAATTTTAAAGTGTCAGTGCTATTTGTTGATTCGTGTAAGGAAGTGTTTTATTTGTAAAGGTCAAATCTGTAGATGGGAATGTCTTTGGGACGTATTTTTACATTGGATCACAAAGGCCGTGACTTGTCTCGGACGTGATTGAGCAGCAAGTTCGCCAGGCTAAGCAGAGGAAAGTTAGTGTTTTCTATTTATCAATAATTGTGTTAAGTCATTGGTCGGCAGCGCCCGTTTTGCGAACTTTGTCAGGATGTTGACAGGTCCGCTTTGTTACTTTCCTTAAATTGATCTCATTGTGATAACATAATTGTTTCATCTTAATTTGTTTCATTCCTCTTAAATCAGTATTGACAGATACAAACTATATCCCCATCCTATGTAATTTACAAAGTTATTTTGGAACTACAAGGGAAATGGCGTTTATTGCTTGCCATTTTGATATGAACTCAACTAGTCTCAATTGGTCGAAGCCAGAATGACATCATGATGTACACATATGTCGTGGTAAAATTTATAAACATTGTGTATAATTCGAGATTATCCATATCGGTTGTGATTTAATTAAATCACATTAGTTTAAAAACACTACCAAAAAATTAACAGATTATGTTCTTGTGCAAAATCTATCTTTTCTATATTCCTGTCCTGGAACTTTATACCTATTTATTATGTAAAAATTAATGTATATCTATGTATATGATTTTATATATGTATTTTAATTAATGGAGTACTAAAAAGCTATACATTCAAAGAATACATAAAATTTTCATTACCAAGAAGAAAGTCATTTATCACTAAAAGCATCTAATACTCAGTAGATAATAGAGAGGTTTAATGATATATTTTTTAAACCATTGTAATTGTGGTTGAAACGTCATTTGGAATAGATTTTGTTATAAAAAGTAAAGTGATATTTACAAAAAAAGCTGTCATTGCCTTTTGCTTTTTTCCTGATATTGAGTTTGCTTAGTATGCTGGATGAAAGCAGTGATGTTTAGGGGAGATCATTGTCCAGAAATGTGACTATTG
Organism: Ornithoptera priamus; assembly: GCA_029034505.1. NCBI lineage: Eukaryota > Metazoa > Arthropoda > Insecta > Lepidoptera > Papilionidae > Ornithoptera > Ornithoptera priamus. The sequence continues at coordinate 642,663 of JARDWD010000565.1, forward strand.
GCTGATGATGTTGATGATAAAGAGTGTGTAGATTTGAAGATACCTTGGGGTGATTCCTATACAGATCACCCAATATTTCTTGTCTATTACTCAGTTCTGTGTTAATTATTTCTACTAGTTATATTTCATGTTTTAATAGATTTTAGAAGAACAACCAGTTATGTCAATTTTTAGAGTTAATTGAAGGCATAATCTTTGCACTTTGTACTTTTATCACCCCTGTAAGATTTAATGTTTTGCTCTCAAAATTAAATTAATACTCAGATATTCTCACCCTTTTGGATAGATCAATAAAGAAATGCATGTCCATTTATCTTTTGCTTTTATATATTTACAAGTTGATCAGAATTACAGAAAATGTCTATAAGACATTAGTCTTAGTAGAAATGGTTTTAATAATTCTTAAAAACATAGATATGGAGATTAAAAATATAAATTTTGAGTTTGCAGCATTTGTCATTGTCTGCCTTTCAGAAAAGCAAAGCATGAGAATAAATTTAATTACATTATGTGGGTGTTGTTTTACTATATATAAACAAAGCCTTGGTATGGATTGTTAATAATCATACATTTTCCTCCTTTTTTAACACTATTATTTCATTACTTGTATTAAATAAATACTGAACAACTCTGCATTATAAACAGCTTGCCCTCCCATTCCCTACTAGATAATCAGAATTAACAACTAAAACACTAAAGGTGATTTTTATTAACTTCTATAAAGAAACTTGTTATAATAATATTTCAAGGTTATCAAGACATACTATATAGGGTATGCAGTTCAGACTTTTATTATATTAACATTGACAATAACCTGTTCTGCAATTAAATACAAATAATTTCTCTTGCCATTAAATCATAAGTATTCAGATACTACTAATTGTATACAATCTCTGAATATCTATATATATCATATCTGATGATAGGTTTCTGTTGTTCAAGACAGTCTAAGTAGAGGTATCACTGCAGCTATTTCTGCAATCATGCATTAGGGTGCATACATTATTGTGTTGTGCTTTGAAGAGCAATGTAGGTAGTAGAATTACAGCAGGAATGTGATTTAACTCCTTGGGTTATTAGGCAACGGGCACATTGTGGTGCAGGGTATATCATAATCATAACTGATGTAACATTGATACCAGTACACATATGATTTACCATCAGGTGAATGTTTCACTCTTCTGGGTGTTTATAATTATATAACATAATGTTTTATTAGTTGTAGATAGTTTATATAATGAAAAAAATATATATGAATTGTTGATGAACCAATAGCATTACTGATTCATAATGAATAATAACTGAGTAATTCATCATTTATTCATATATCTTCCTTTAGGGTGCTCAGGGATTTGTCATTGTCTTTGATCAAAATGAATTAGAATCACATTATAGTTGTCTTAATAGCTAATTTGTTTATGTACAATTGTAGCTATTATTTACAATATATACAAGTCCAATATAAATTAGACTTGTATATATCCTAAATAAAAATGCATCTCACAAGTTGCCATGCTATACCATCAATAGAAATTGTTTTACTATGTAGTACGATTATATATAATACCTATAAATGATTAACTTAACAAGTGCTGTTGAAACAATGCGATTGTTGCCTGTGTAGCTACAAAACTGGGACTTCTGTACCTCATTATCCCATGATCAGGGCTGTTGCCAAGTTGTCCATTTCATTACAAGTATAGTATTCTAGTAAATATTATAAATCATTATAGAAACATCTTTATTGACACCTATGTTCAAGGTAGATGTTTTACTTACCATCGGGTTAATAACCACCTTAATTCGCTACTCTTTATACTATAAAATAATTACTTATTCTTTATTTACAGTCTTAAAATTACTAATAAGAGGAACTCTAAACATTATCTTGTACATTTAAGCTCCAAACTCTGGTTCCAAGAGCTTAGTATCAAATGAGTGGACAAACTTGCTAAAATGAATAATAGCATTATAGATAGTCAGAATAAAGTATCTTGTATAATTCCATAAAATAAAAAAAAAGTATAAAGATTTAACATAGTTTATTTTAGTTAGTCTTTTTTGGGCTAAATCTATTAATAATTAAACTTTAATTTACATGAGTCTGATTATTAGCTGGTCACACGAAGTTTGATTACACTGTATACATATCTGGTTGATCCACTTTGTAAAAAGTAAATATTTTTCATAATTCAAATCAATATTGTACATTATGTTTTCTTTTCATGCCTCCATTCAGTAACTCCTGATGAGTCATGTCCACATTAAAACTATTTTCCTTATGCTTATTGACTTGTCCCTTTGTAAAGGTGACAAATAATTAAATTTATTGAAGTCTAATATGACGCACAAATGAATACATATTAAAGAGCCTTCATGCCATTCATGCCAAAGTTGTAAAATCAGCAACAGGTACTAACAATTGTAAATGTATTTTTTACTACCTTTAATATTTTTCATTGAAAATAATTTTATTTGGCTATAAGACATCTAGAAATTATGTTTGTTGTTAAGTCGTACACACTTGTGGTAGGTCACCAGAGATATGAATAACTGGGGTAACAAGCTTTAATATCTTATGTCTTACATAGACAGGCACAATGTGGTGCAGTGTATATAATACTTACCAGCACTACACTGTTATGGATATGTGTGAACTTACCTATTTATATTTCTTATGTTTATACTGCAGCACAATGTACCCATTGCAATCGGCCCAGCCCAGCACCCTTTAAGCTGTAACTCAATATTTGCACAGTATTGATTGGCTTTAAATAAGGAGTGGGGTGGTATCTCTTTTGGACGAAATTCATAACTATCAAACTTAAATTTGCTGTGGCGGCCCTAAAATGTGGTGATTACCAGTTGTCGGTGTTTTCCTAAGCATTTGATATATGATTACCGCAAATCTCATGACATCGCCACGAATACCCGACCTTAGAGACAATCTTCAACCGCCTCAAAAAACAATCGTGAGATTTTCCCTCTCCAATCGCCTAGAGAGCTAGCACACTTTCACACCATAGTTTTTTCGTTTCAATAATTGACCATGCAAGGCAACGGAATATATCTTACTCATGTTATAGGCATCCAGCTTTATCCTTGTTCTTCACATCATCTCTTCACGACGATAAATTCGACTTTAACCGACGATAAAGCGAAGGTTCTCAATTTTGTAACATTCTTTTTTCATGTATTACGGCACAAAGTCACAATGATACCGTTTATTTATCTATATACTATATTTGAACAGCATAAAGACATAAATATATATGTATGTATACCTAGCAACAGGTCATTCTATCACTGAAGGCTATTTAGTTCTGTAATAAAGCGTTAACCTATGGCATTTCTATTTAACCTGATCACAAGAGCTGAATAGCATTTTGGTAGCTTTTTAATTGGACAAAGCGACGATACGATATAGATATTCATCTGATGGTAGTTTGATACGCCCTCGCATAAGAGCACAGCGCCCGTTAGGATGACATACTGTGCACGTTGCTTTAAGAGATAAGATCTTCAGTGCTCCAAACTGGAATACAGTAATATTTACACATTACTGCCTGTTGACTGCAATAGGAGCTGCTGTGGTATCTAAGCTTCCACCAACCCGCATAGGGCCAGCGTGGTGGGAAATGGCCAAAATTCCCCTATATGAACCCCTTAAATCGACAGCTTCTACTTCCCGGCTATGCGGGGAGCGTAGGACTGATCGATGTAGGGATCTTTGGGGAGGCCTATGTCCAGCAGTGGACGTCTATCGGCTGATGATGATGGCACCTATACGATTTCCAGAACAGACCTAACAAGAATAAACAGACTAGAAATATGTTACTTTATCTCGCTGATATTTCTGGTGTACGTACATCTTGTAGTTTCTGTCTCCCTGTGTGATAGTTATACGCAAGAAAAGCGCTTCATTATTAACTTATGTTAAAGTTATTCCGCTGACCTGATAGGAACATGCGCTTTCTCCACGATCGGCAGCTAAGCGATATCGTCGCACTGTAAGCCGCCGTTTACATTCACGACGCGTACACTCCGCACACGGATTTAGATTGACCTTTCCATGTTACTATTGGAGTTTAATAACATTCTTACGTGCACGTTCAATATTGCACGCAGCATAATGCTACAGATGAGAGGATATCGACTGTGTAGAATATTGTCTTGTATTTTACTGGTGGTGCGCCTCTAAGAGAGACCGTCTAGGTAGGTACCACCGCAGCACCTACTGCAGCCGGCAAATTGTATATAATTATCGTCTTCCAGTTTGAAAAGCGCTATACTCGTGAAATTACTGGGGTAACGAGACTTAACATCTTATGTCTCAAGGCGACGAGCACAATGTACTAGAATATATACCATTCTAACTAGCGTCATGTTGTTATAAGCAGGTTTATCACTTGCCATAAGCTGAACAACCCGTCTGTCCCGTCGCTTCATTGAATGTCAAAAAAACCTGTAATCAAATCACGTAAGAATAGGACTTACGTAAGCCCTGTCCATCGTTGGTGACGACTAAAATGATCTATAGGTTGAGGCCTTGACAGTAGGGGCTCTTACAGCTAAATAAGCGAACCCATTAATGACGGCAATTGCGATGTGGTTCCGAAATTGCGGTAGCTCAACTAGGGTACTGAAGAGAGGCTTCACTCTTTAGGCTTTGCTAAATCAAACTGTGCACGGGTGTTTAACGTAGGATATGCTAGGGTACGTCTTGAAAGAAGTCACCAAAGGAGTTATGATGTAAACAGTGTGATATACCTACAGAAGCAGGATATTATTGGAGATTTCCCTCCAGACACCAAAATAAGGATATTGTTTTGCGTTGACCCAAAATAAAATATCTAAACCGATGGCCATAAAAACTTTACAACCGACCCAGGTCTCGACAAGGTCACTCGATCTAGAACATTTTCAGATGTTTAACCATCTGATGAACTATCCACTTTTATAGGTTACTTCTTTATCGCTACTAATTCCAAAGGATTTATCGTTTACGTGATTCATGGTGACATAGCAAAAAAAAAATACAAAAGATTATTATCGATGTAGCTTATTTTAATATATACATATTATACCTTATAACGTATACACACATACAAAATTAACTTAATAGTAACATAAACCTTTGGTAACGAATTGGTTAAGGTATTCAAATGTTATCATTTTGATATGGAGGACAATAAAAATAAATCTGTATCCCTAGTACGAGGATCTATATATATCTCCCTTCCCTCCCTCCCTGTTTGTCGCTGTTAATGTAATCATGTCCCAAACTCCTCCCGGCGACCTGAACGCTTCGCTGCCAATTCGCTCGGTTAGCCTTCGTCCTGATGTAAAGTCATATCAATTGTAACAAGTCCAGTGCTACTGTCAATGGAAGGAACAATTGGAGTAATTGATGACGTCTTTATAAGTATAAAACAATCGAAAGTGGGTCACTTGTTTCATTATCACATTGTTTACCACAAGTTTTTACTGCTGCACACTTTACTAAGCACTGCCCTGTAGTCTTCGGATATTAAGAATGAGGCTAAAGTAAACCATCCATATCATATAAGATAAAAGGGTCGTGATCTTTTGAAAGTAGGGGCCTAAATTGCTTACTAAGTAAATCTAAGTTGGAGGACAAATACGGGATAGACTAGTGCAGGAGGGCACCGGTATGTTCTGTAGATTCAGGAGTACCACGCTCTGCTCTAGAGATGACCACCGAGAGGGTTTTAGTGAGTTAAACCTCGAAACAGTAATGTATATAATATTCTGTGTTCCGGATTGTAGCTTTCGAAACTATTGGGGTAACGAGATTTAACATCTTATTTTCCAACCCTCTGACATCCTAATTCGCGTCACATGCACAAGATTTTTTTTCCCGTCGAAAATGTCAAGGGAACTATGAGTAGTAAAATTACACCATTGTCCTTATCCAACGTTTTGAACCCCAAAGGTATTCTTAAGATGTGAAAGTGTTCTATCTAACCTAACGCTGCATCTCTCGTCGTAGGTTGACTTCTATACAATGCCTGTAGGCATTAAATCTATCTATTGTATCCCAATTTTAGGTATTACATTAAAGATTTAAAATATATTAATAAAACTAGGTGCCACTAATTTCTTTGTTTTGAAAATTGCATCTAGTTAATGTTTACTGATTTAGAGATGGGTCATGGACCTCTATCGTCAGCTCTACAGACCTCTAAGTTTCGAATCTGTGTATTTATAATTATTGTTTAAACACGTCTCCAACAAAGCACTGTAGTCTAGTCTATAAAGTTATGCACAGGGTATAGGAAAAAACATTGTCGAGATCATTTGGCAGTAAAGTTCATGAAATGTTGGCTTTAATGTATTAAGTGTTCTTGTGTAGATCATCTCAAATATTCTCACACAGGATCCGATCGACAGTGCGAAAAAGGAAACTGTAAAGTGTTATCTAAAATGAAAGAGTGCCTCGTTGTGCAGCAGCGGTTGTGATTGAGTGCGCTAGTGCGGGTAGCGTTGTTCGGTGCCGCGCGCAGTGCGGGACGCGGGCCTGGTCAGGGTGCGCCTGAGTGCAATGTTAGTTATTTGGAGTTGGACACTCGGTCACGTGACAAAGGGGGAGCTTTCGGAATCGATTCGCGGATAAACACAACTAAACGGTGAGTCCTCATTAATTTTCATTATTAAAACTGAGGCAGCTGGTGGTGGCTCTCTGATGCAGGAGACCGTATAAGCAGGTACCACCGCAGCTCCTATTTCTGTCAAACAGCAGTGGCAGACGTTACTGTGTTGTGGTTTGAAGTGCGCTGTAGCAAGTGAAGTTACTCAAGTTACGAGATTTCATATCTTATGTCTCAAGGCGATGAGCATAACGTGGTACGCTGTATGTAATCCTTATTATCACCATGTTGTGGTCAGGCTTTTCACTTACTATTAGGTGAACGTCTTACTCGCCTTGTCGCTTGGTCGAATAAAAAAAAGTTACTGATTTGTAATGGAAGAAATTATTGCGTCTGTGCGTTCAGACCTTGCCTGCATGGGAGACACCGTTAATAGGGGACAGGAGGTGGTTAATGGTTTTATATTTATGCTCCAAATTATTACTATCTATTATTCCTATGTCCAGCAGTGGACGTTTATCGGATGATGATGATTCTTATCCAAAATACAAGCTATATATCTGTTACCGTATACTAAATACCCTCTAACGCTATAGTTTACACTTACCCTGAATTCAGCATGATTGTAAGTAACGTATAAGTAGAAGATGGTAGAAAGTGCTCTCATAGAATAATCTGGCTCTCGGATAATAGCACCCGACAAAACAATATTTTTATAGCCGCAGATTTAATATGTGAGATTGGTAGATACCCAAGAAGGTTCAAAAGACTCTTGACCATGTATTACTTATAAATCGAACCTGGAATTTTCTTATTGGAAGAGGCTAGCAGTTAATTCCGCCCTAGCTAAGTTACATCAACACATGGTACTGTAGTCTAACGAGGCGCTGAACTTCAGCGACGTTTACGAGGACACGAAGCGCTGATGATAATGGCGGGGTCGGACGCGTACGCAACGCCCTTGTTTAACTAATTAATTGCTTTTATCCATATAACGTTCAAGTTAGTCAGCCTTATTATGTCCCTTTTACACTGATGCAAATAACAATGACGGAAACCTGATCACTGGACATAAATTGTCATTTAATTATTGAAGGTTCACCGATATTACCATTGAACACTTCACCAAGACTAGTTTTATATAAAACGGGTCAAAGAGTAGTTAATACTGGTGTAGTATCGTATTGTATGGAGCTGAGTGTTGGGCCACCAAGGGTTCGGATGAAAGGAGATTACAAGTAGCCAAGATGTGAATGTTAAGAGGGATGTGTGGTGTGACAAGGATGGATAAAATTAAGAATGAGTATATTAGAGGAAGTTTGAAAGTTGCTCCAGTCACAATGAAGTTGAGGAGCAAAAGGTTAGCGTGGTACGGGCATGTTATGCGGTAGGGATGAAGGAGATATATAACGAAAGTAATGGGAAAGAATGAGGATGGTTGTAAGAGTAGAGGAAGACCGTAGAAAGTGTGGATGGATTGTGTGAAATGTGACATGTGTAAGAAGAGTGTGAATTTAGATATGGCGGCTGATAGAGGGATATGGAAGAGAAGTACATACTGTGCCGATCCCACATAGCTGGGAACAAGAGCAGGAGGAAGAAGTTAATACTGGTGTAGTATGGTAGTTATGTACTGGTGGTTCGTCTATGTTGTTACGGACCGTCTTAGGTAGGTACCACTGCAGCTTCTATTGCAGCCGACAAACAGTACTATGCGAACGTTACTGTGTTCTGGATTGCAGGGCGTTGTACTTAATGAAACTAGGGTAACACGACGTATATCCTTTTTCTCAAGGCGATGAGGGCAAAGTGGTACAGTGTATAACATCCGAACTAACATCATGTTGATATGTGCAGGCGTATCACTTACGATCAGGTGAACGTCCCGCTCGTCTCGTCGCTTCGTTAAATAAAAATATTATAGACAAGTAAAATGAACAGTACAATTGACGTTTTCACTATTGCGATTCGTGGCTTTCTCTAAAATCACATCATCAACCGATAGACGTCCACTGCTAGACATAAGCCTCTCCCAAAAATCTCCACATTTATAGGGGTTAATTTGGCGAGATTTGGGCCATTTGTCACCACGCTGACCCAATGCGGGTTGGTGGGAGCCAGAGCCTTGTTAGTTGATTAGCAGGGTGCACCGCGAGCACATGAACTTTGTTTGGGTTCCGGTAGTTGGTGTGCAGGACCCCCTTGCACCGCTTTCTTTTCTTTTTTTTTGCTTTCTCTCACAAGGAAACCAACAATGCCGCTTATCCTTTTATACTAGTCCTAGCAGGTAGTATATATATATATTTATCGCACTGTTACTGTTACCAATTACAGAGTTTATATTTGAGTCAATCCTGTCTATCTTTGACGTTTATATTTAAACGTTTTTTGTTTGTATAAAGATTTATATGTATAAATAAACTCATAACTAACCGATAGTGTTATGACGCAGATAAATATTTCTTTAAGTTAGCAGGGTTCATTGAGCTCCGCTGTACACGATTACAAGTGCATAGTGTGCAATGGCCAGCGTTCACAGTTTGCGTGTGTGTTAGCTTGCTGCATATTTATAAATAGCTATGCCGAAGAACGTACGTCCGGAGCACGACAATGGCTTAATAGTATGCAAACAGGCACACTGAGAGTTAACAGACTACAGCGCTTCGGTGACGAATCGTCAGCAGAATAAACACTGTTCCTTTGTATATTTATCTCATACTCATTCCTCATCTCATTGACGGTACGCTATTGAACACAACCATTGAATAACACAGGTGTTGGCAGTCTTTTTCCCTGGAATTATTCCCTTCTACGCCACCCTTAACCACATGTTAAAAGGTGCAGAAGTGACATTAGTATCCTGAACGGTGAACCTCGATAAATGAGCAGCTTTATGAAACGACTTGCAAATCTCTGGCTCCCCGGTACAATCGGTCGTCTGATTATTCTAGTTAACCCACTACTAGAGTTATATCTCATGGTTGCCGTGGTAGACAGAAGGATCGTATTTAAACAGATATGAAGAATGTTTATCAAAGTAAGGAGAAATGATGGATTTGAATTCAATAGTCTTAAAGTATATAACAATAGTTAAATCTCAATTGGGTATTGTTGTCTTTCAACAGATGGCGCACTACCCTCAGCCGGGGTCGCTGGAGGCGGCGCTACCGCTGCTCAGCCGGCCGGATCTCCGGCTGCGGCAGCAGCTCGGCGAGCAGCTCGTCGCGCTCGTTCGCCGCGAGCCTGAGATCACGAACGAGCTCGCCGCACAGCTGTTGGACGCGCTCGTCGCATGGCTTAACGGCGGCAACTTTAAGGTGAATTACATTGTAACGGTAACCTCATCTGAATGTGGAGAACGAAATATTTATTATTATTAACTAATGGTAGCTCTCTCTTGTCAGAGATCGTAAAGGCTGGATACCGTAGCTCTTATTTCCACCGCTGTGCAGTACTGTGCAAACATCGTTATCGTTATCGGCAGGTGAAACACCATGAGTTGAACGTATCGCTTGTCTCGTCGCTTGGTACAATAAAAACCAATGTGTAGTAATTTTCAGATATTAATGGTACTAAAGGTTTCTGGTACGTATGGTCTGTACAGCACCACGTTACGTTGATATCCTTGATTATTTTATTAACCTAACATCTTCATTAGCTATAACACCTTCAAAGTAATATTCTCAAACGAAATCTAGACTTCAAAAATAAGCTGTGCCATAGTATCCAATCAGTCTCCGCAGGGGCGTGCCCATGACGCAAGCAAACACAGTTAAACATACCTACGCAATGAAAACTTATTATATGCTCTGATATTTTTATGCTCCTTGACCTTCATCGTTTTATCAAATCATGGTATAGGTCATGATTTATTAATTTCACAACATTGCCAATAATATGGGTTTTAAGCCTTCTAGTTAGCTTTGGACTGTTAAGTATAGGTCTAGGATTGCCCTGCCCGTTGTAGAAGCGGTGTGAGGAGTCGCCAGGTGTGAGTTTTCATTGCTGAATACTAAGCAAGGGCAAGACAACAAATACAAAATGTTCTCGTACTTATTGTAGCACAGTGAAGGTGCTATCGCCCTCCATAAAGTGTGAGGAGCCCACTACGCGGCGCCTTGTAATCAGAGGAGTTAATGGAGATTTCAATTAAGATAATTCCAATTCAGCATGGCGGAATACTTTTTAGGTGACTTAAAAGGTTTATTATTTACATACAGTTTTAGGGAGCAAGGGTTTGCAGTGTTTATTTGTCCGTATGAAGCGAACGCCACTGTCCTTTAGTTGCTCAGTTCTGGTGCTGGATGGAAAGGTGTCATTCATAGGAGATACCAAGGTTATTGCGAAGGGCAAGGAAGGGTCATTTTAATAAATTAAAATTCCATACAACTTTGACTTACATTAGAAAAAGAGTATCTTAAAGATTCTCGAATAACAAAATAACGATAAATTAGGCTTTTCGGATATTAATACATTATCAGTATTCCTTGAACATCCGTACACTACTACCTACAGCATCAGTGTCGCGTAAATGACTTCCGTGCTCGTTTACCCTGTGAAAGTATGACGTGCAACTAATTGCCTAAAATCGATAGTTACGTGTGTGCGTGTAAGAAAGAAAACTAATCGGGTTTATTTAGACCGAGGTCGAATTACTGGTAATTATAATAATTACGAGTACAAACGCGTTCCTGAACAATGTTATCGTATTTAAAGTAGTTTTATTTTCCGCCACTTCATTATTTTACGCGTGGTAGGTCTCTGTTAAAGTATACCGTCTAGTTAGGTACCATCGCAGCGCCAACTGTAGCCAACAATGTTTGGCGATGATGATGTCAAGTTTGCGTCTGAGTCTTTTTTGATGATATAAACAAATTATTTGAGAGATCCAAAATTATTATATTAAAGTTAAGGGGGAATACATTGAAAAGGAAAAATAGTTTCAAGTTTAATTTCAACCTCTTTCCCCCTCATTCCGCGAACTTATTGACCTCCTCCCGTAGTTAGGATGGTATACACTGCACCGAATTGCGCTCGTCAGTTTGAGACAGGATGTTATGCACTGTTACCCCAGTAATTTCACTTACTACAGCGTCATTCTAACCGGAATTCAGTTATATTTGTTACACTACTGTTCGGCGTCTGTAATAGCAGCTGAGGTGGTGGTACCTACCTAGAAGGTCTCCGGCAACACATACCTGTCTAGATCCATAGATAATATATTTTCGGATTTGTAGTATGTAGTATATGAAAGTCAGCCAATCGCTTCGCAAACTCATACAACTGTAGCTTTTGTTTCTAAATCTACTTAATGTTGCCCATTTGTAAGTTTTCGCTGGTGGTATAATGTTACAGATTAAGTATAAATTCCGCTGCCGGGTAGAGATCACGCTGAATAGGGTGTTTGAACATACTGCCTAAACATGGATTTACTACGGCTATGCGCTATAACGTTGACTGTTTTTATCACTTGATTGCTACTGTCCAGTATATTTATACTGTAACAAAAAATACTGCATATATTTATTTGCGATTGTATAGTCAACACCTAAAATAATGTGTCAAAGTCATTTGATTGATAAATAAGTTTTTTAATACCATCATCATTATACCTTGTTAATTTCCATAGTTTCTCAATCGTGCATTTAACGATACCCTGCGATCTTCACCCGTTAGTCAGTGCAATCCGTTGTGTTCAACGTCCACGTCATAGTAAGTGATGGATCTGCCCGTTGCTCTAGTTAGGATGATATACACTAATCCACGTTACGCTTGTCGCTTTCGAACATAAGATGTTAAGTCATTCCAGTTCATGGTACACACTACTGTTTTTCTCCTGCAATAGGAACTACAGTGGTACCTTCCTAGACTGTCTCCGGCAAAAGGAATACTCCTACAAAATTTCAACCCTGTAGGCCTTATGGTTCCAGCTGTATAGTCTCCGATGGTAAGAATGGGACTAAGATGAGGCCTGCCTGTCGTACAAGGCGACTAAAAGGGTCTAGGAGTTTCGTGGGCTTTGAGGGTGAGAACCCTTATCACTTAACAAACAAATCTGCGTTGGAACAGCGTATGGCTCAGCGATGGTACTTACGAGGGTTAGGTTCCTCCTCAGAGACGTGTTAACACAAAGCGTAGAGGAGCACCGCTGCGGTCTATAAGAGATACCGGAGCCTCTCCCAATGCACTGATAGAGACCACCGAGGGGCTTTTAGTGAGTAAGAATCTCACATAACGCTATCTTTCCTCCAGAAGCAGGGTATCTTTCGAAGACTTCCTCCCTGAAACAAAAAAAAGGCCTTATGGTTCTCGAGACTTCGTGAGGAGTATCTACATAGGTGGAAATTTCTTGTTTATATTTAGATTAGAACATTTTGAATGTGATTGGCTAAAATTTATTAGGAGTTTACAACGATATAATTTTTAATGTATTAACTATTAAACTAACTAAATTATGTTTTAAAAAAAAATATCTTGGTGCTACAGCTAACGTTTAGTGTAATATAAGCAATTGATAGTTGCAAGTGAACGCGCTGCATGCGAGCGCTATAATAAGCCGCGCTAATTCCGCGCGCAGACGCAACAAGACCACCGTGCATCATGCACACTCTGATTCCCAGCGTCTGATCGCCTCCATCTCCACCGTAAACGATACCGCGATGTGCTTCATCGCTCGCCGGACTATTCTGATCCCAATTAAGCGATTTTACTACCAACTCGAAACCTACTTTTATAAACTAAGCATGTTGTTACTTTACACAGTTTCATTAGGAACTACTGGTGGTAGGTCTCTGTTGCTGGAGAATATCATAGCAGCGCCTATTGCAGCTGACAATCGGTACAGTACATTACCGTGATCCGGTTTGAAGCGCGCTGGAACTAGTGGAACTACTGGGGTAACGTGATAACATCCTAACAAGCACTATATTATTATTTGCAGGCGTATCACTTACCATCAGGTGAACCCTAAGGTCATCACCACGTTAAATAAAAAAAATGTATATGATGAATGTATATCGAGATCCATAATAAGTCGTTTTCGCAAGTAATAACCGGATGCTATGTAGTATGTACGTACCGGATTCTACTCAGTATCATAACGCGCTCTGAGCCGTCCTCATCGTTTCATTTCCGGAAGTGCAACTCGAATTGAGCTGATATTGTTCTCACTCAAGCTTTTTTTTAATATTATGGCTCGAGCGTCAATTCGCTGTAAGTAGTGTAGTGTATAATCTAGTAGTATGTAGTGGTTATTTGTCTGTATGTAGCGCATGGTGTGACCCTGATACTCAGTCACGAATACTCTTCTCAACTATCTGATCAATAGTAACGGACTAAGAGGGAAAATAACGAGATGCATAATCGATTATTTCTCTCTCTAATTTCTTTTTGTATCATCATCATAGCCGATAGACGCCCACTGCTGGACATAGATCTCCACATCGATCGGTCACGCGTTGCTTGCATCCAGCGGGTTCTCGTTCCCTTTTTTATATAATGACTTCTTTTTAAATCAACCCTTTAAATATTTATGGTCAAATATAAAAATATATGTTGTTGGATTCCGATATCTATATGTGATCCATATTAGGTTAGATACAATTATGCTTAAAAAGTAGTGTTGGTAACAATCACATATTAACATTATAATACATATATATTGCCACACCGATGCCAGCATAACGCCTTTTTACTTGACAGCATGTAATTGTATCCAGCGAGCTGGCATCGCCGAGTCCCATCTATCTGAGCAGCTACAAACTGTTCTCCGCTTTGCTGGCCGTAACACCCCGCAACCCCCTTTGGGAGTAACATTTCGTAAAGTCGGTTCTTAGTTGACCTATACTCGGTAATAGGAATATTCCTATTAAATATCAAGTCTCCAGACCTATGGCTGACATAGTTGGAAATCTCATATGTACCCCTATTCTCTGATGAAGTGTAGCTTTTTGTAGTAATTTTGACTCTTACAGCTCTTCTTATACTGGACTCGTGAACCTGGATTCATTGCCTGTTATATATATATAAACATAACTATATATAGAGAAAGAGGTTACTAACTTAGATATACATTATTCATACATTTCCTTATACAGTAAGACACAAGATAATAATAAAATTTATTCATATATATGTATTTTGTCATATAGGCTGGCTTGTATGTATACACAGCTTAACTTGTATTTGTACCGCCCTGGCCTATATATCGGCTCCATTGTTGCGATGCACAGTAACACAGATCGCGCTTTGTCTACATATGGGTTAGGGGGTTGTAGGGCAGCTGCTCCAAAGGTACAACGGGCTGTAAGTACGTGTTGTGAATACACGATGTTGGATTCTCTTTTTTTATATTCATCGAAGTGACGAGACGAGCGAAATGGTCGGCCTGATGGTAAATGACTCGCCCGCCCGTAACAACGTAGTAACACATTGCACCAGTCGCCTAGAGACAAGATGTTCAATCTCGTTAGCTCAATGATTTCACTAGCTACAACGCCCTTCAAACCGGAGTACAGTCCTACCTATAAGTTGATTTTTTTTTATATAAGTTAGTGCTTAACTGCTAAGTCAGCTACTGTTAAAGATGTAGTTTTAGCTATAGCACATATCTATATATTTGCAGTGTATATCTTTAATAAGACTACCGTTAGATTATGAATAGGAGAAAAGCTTTTCTAACTGATGCTAGATCTCTGGAGATTAAGTAGATACCAACACGGCACCTATTTCTGCCACCAATAGTACTATGTTACAGTTTGAAGGGCTTTGTAGGTAGTGAAAGTTTTTATTTTTTGTTTGACGTGGTGACGCCTGCGCGCATACCCGTCCTCGCGGGGGTAAGAGCAAATTATGTCGGACTTGCACCGACTAAAACCCCCCAGGATGTTCTTCCTCGTCGCTTTAAGTCGGAGTTACGTGACCGCTATCGCAAACATGCGCGACCCCGCCAGCGCCGGCTGCATTACGCAGCCCCACCTCAGAAGGGAGGGACGAACCCTCCCTTTCCACCTCTGTGGCAGCACGCCGGAACACAGCGCGCCCCCTCCTCGGCCTCTTGCAGTTACCCGGGCAACGGATTCCTCCGAATCCGTCAACCAGAGGCCATGGGAGCCAAGAGATAAAACTCTCCCGACTTCCTGCGGCGGATCTAATCTTGGGCCCTCGGCCACCCGTTATACGGCCGCGGAGGGTAGGAAGAGCGGCGCATCGCAATACCGACACTCCTCTTCCCCCGCGATCCCACTGCTGCCGCATTAGCGGTGCGACACCGCTTAGTCGCAGAGGTTACTCTCTCTCCACGACTCAACCTCGGCTCCAAAGGGCAGCATAATACCGCCCCTGTAGCCCACCGGCGCAAATCCGAGGTGAGCTCACGGCAAAGTACCGGAACTACCTACTCTAACCTGGAGCGGCCGCCTCAGACAGGCTCTACACCTCGCGCCGGCCGAGTAGGTTCCTTTTCGCTTCACCGTGGACGACCCAGCCACGGCTACTGAGCTCCTCCGTCACGACAAGGCGGGAACCTGTTGGGGGGAGGTAGTGAAAATGCTGTGGCCTGTGCTTAACATTTATGTCTAAAGATTTATAATTTTTATAATAGAAACTTGACGACAGTCGTGACAATTGTTTTTTATTTTAATTTTAATAATTATATCGTCTTGTTCGCAGGTTGCCCAAAATGGTCTGGAAGTGTTAGCCGCGCTCGCTGAACGCATGGGACCAGAGTTCTCACACTTCGTGCCTACCGTGTTACCCCATATTATCGACAGGTTAGAGCTTTACCTAAGGATGTTTTATTAACACGCAAATAAGATTAAACTGTGTGGTAAAGCGGACTAGTCTAGAAATAGCATATTCACTCTTGGTCATGAAAATCCTCACGTTATACCTGGACGGAAACACTGACGCCGGCAGACTTCCAATCCTTCGCTGTTCACATCGAGAAAGTCGAAACGAAACGCTTCGTCATCATGCGCGGGATCTCGACAACGCAGGGGTGGCATATCTGCGGTGTGTCTCTACGTCCAGTGGTAGCAGGTCAATGGCGTAATCAGATCATACAGTTCCTGCGCATACTCCTCGAAATATTATCGGTAGAACTCCGAGAGGCTCGCTACTCTACGCCAGTGTTTCAAGCTATCAAGTTAAATACTTGTCAGCTCATGGTCACCGACTATCTTTATGGTGCGCCTCTCGAGCCCAGTTGTGGCAGCAACACTCCGCACACGATCGGACCTGCGCTTTAGATAGTGTTAGCGGTGTGAAGTACCAACTCGACTTTGGCAAGAACTCCAAGCTTTCTTGCAGCTGTTCTGGCTTAAGTTACCTGTATATTCTTATCGTTTGGTTCCTTCCTCATATGTAATAGCTAAGAACACTCGATTAACTACTTCCTTACACATTAAAAGGTAAGTTTATAACTATAAGAACATAGGTGTAGATTTTTAGCTTTTAATACAAATGTCAAATTTTCCCAAGTTAGGATGATAATATTATAGGAGATAAAATTATAAATTTTATCTCATTATTTATACCGCTCCAATATAGGACAGGATGTAGGCCCACGCAGCCATGCATAAGTAGGTGCGGTTATTCGTTGACAATGATGTCTCTGCTTGAGACAATGTCTCGCTTCGGTTGCTTAGCAACCGGCTAAGTGGGCGCGCCATGATGAATTATTTGCTCTAGCTCCTGGTGCACTAATCCACTAAAATTTGTTCCAAATAAGTTTTTTTTTATTCTTCGAATTGACGAGACGCACCAGGCGCTCACTTGATGGTAAGAGATACGCCTGCCCATAAGAACGTGACGTAAATTAAAATGATATTCCATAGCACCACATTGCGCTCGTCGCATTCAGACATAAGCTGTCAGGTCTCGTTACTCCAGTAATTTCACTAGCTATAGCGCCCTTAAAACCTAAACACAGTAACGTTTTCACAGTACTGTATGTCAGCTGCAATAACTGCAGCGGTGGTGCTTACCTGGTAAGTCTCTGTTGCCGGAGACAATCTTGGTAACATTACCCTGTTCAGTTTTAAGTTGCATAGACCGCCATAATTAGTCCGGTCCGTCTGTTCGGGTTTAAAGGGCGCTTCAACAAGTAATGTGTAAAGTAGGATTATATTCTAACGATTCAAGTTCAGGCATTGTTGTACTGTCTAAGTGTCCTAACGAGCGCTTCAGTATTTTCAAGAGGAGTCGTACAACTTTAGGTTCCTTAACACTAACACACATACATGTGTTACCTATATAATAACTAACGTATTTGTAGGGTCGTAAACGGTTATGTTAAATTTGATCTACCTTTATTTTAAAGTCACAGAAAAAGTGTAAAGTATATTATTTATAGCTTTTTATAAGCTCTTAATTGTACATTGCTAAATAAAGATCTCAATTATCATTATTAGCCGATGGACGTCCAGTGCTGGACATAGGCCTCCCTCAAAAATCGCCACATCGATCGGTCACGCGTTACTCGCATGCAGTGGGTTCTCGCAAAGATCACAATGTGAAAACTTTATTCCTCTTAGAATTCTTTAATTTTTCAACCCTTAGTAATACAGAAAAAAACGCAAAAGAAACATTTTTCTTTTTTTTTACTAAACTTTCCGTTAATTTAATGTAAGTGTAGCTTAATTAATATGTAATAGTCGATTACTTAAATATATCAAGTAGAAAGTAAAAAACTCTGGTTCTAAAAGTCACGCCCTTGACATTACACGCCCCGCCCAGCACCAAAATGGCAACACCTTGCCAAGGTTCATATAAAGTTCGCCGGAACCAGGGCCCGAATACTGAAGAGTCATTCCATTTAATATGGATGTGTTACCGACATACCGAAATGAGAATAAATGAATAAAGGTTGTATTTATGTATGTACTATGTTTTCGTGTAAGTATACTGGTGGTAGATCCCTGTTGCTGGAGACCGTCCATATAGACACCGCCGCAGCTTCTGTTGCAGCCGACAAACAGTAGTGTGCAAACATAACCATGTACCGGTTTGAAAGGCGCTGTATCTAATGAAATTACTTAGGTGACGAGAATCAACATCCTTTGTTTCAAAGCGACGAGCAACAATGTCGTGCTATGATTACCATTGTAGCTATTGTTGTTGTTGATGTGGGCAGGTGAATGTCCCGCTCATCTGGTCACTTCATGTAATTAAAAAAAAAATAGTGTGTCCACGTATCTAAAATTATCTGTTAATATTCTAGGACCGTTTAAAGGGGAAACTGTTGTCATACATAGTTATTTTTGTATTTATTTTATGTATACTTAAAACGTACATATAATTAAGTGTAAATAAACAGTAATTTTTTCCCCTTTATGATATACATCAAAGTGAAGTAAACGATGTAATGGATTCCTCACAACAACTCACGGGACCCAAGCCAACCTAACCTGTTCGTGGTGTACCCTGCTAATAAACAAATGGGGCTTTGGCTTCCACCAACCGACATTGGACTAGAGCGGTGGGAAATGGCCCGAATACCTTCATATGAATCCCTGCTCGATTGATGTGGGAATCTTTGGGGGAGGCCTATGTCCGGTAGTAGACGTCTATTGGCTGACGATAATGATGATGAGATAAACTTTATAATATTACATTCTCATATTCGACCGGTCTCACATAACGGTTCAGTTAAACTTACTGTAAATGGCGGATCGCCAAAAAAAGCCGTTGAACAACAGATTCGAACTTGCTATTTTAAATACTTCAATCGCTTAAAAAAAATATTGAGTCTTAGTTCACTTTAAATATGTATAGTCTCTTAGTAGTAGTGTACCTCGCTGGCCTAATGGTTAGAGCGTGCGGCTTTTATTCTGAAAATCGCGGGTTCTAATCTCGGCATGTACCGATGACTTTAATACTTAAGTTATGTAAAATTGTGAAATTTAGTAACAGCTAAACACAAACGGTGAAGGAAAACATCGCAAGGAAATCAGCACACTGAGATTATCTTTGTGTGTGTGTGGTGGCCTCAATAAAGTGGCAACAGACTCACCCCCTGTTACATGGGACCTAATTTGACTACATCTGGCAAAAAGTGGGTGTTTATTCGCCTCTGCCTACTCCTACTGGGAAAAAAGGCGTGATAATATAAAAAAAAGTCTCTTAATAGAATAGGATCTGTGGCGGTGGTACTCGACAATGGGTTATTATTTTATCTAAAATGTTTATGAACAAGTTTTCATTATAACAAGCGTTGAATGCGGTTTAATATATTTGGATTAAGAAACCTATATTCCAACCAGGTGATATAGCGAAGAGTCGTGAGTAAAGCTTTGTTACTTGAACAGATTAGCGGACACGAAGGAGGGGGTTCGCGCGGCGGCGAGGGCGTGCGTCGCGGCGCTGGGGGAGAGCCGGGCGACGGCGCCGCGCGCCCTGCTCGCCAGGCTGACGCCGGCGCTGCAGCACAAGGCGGCGCACACCAGGGAGGAGGCGCTGCGCTGCATCGGCTCGCTGCTGCACGCGTAAGTCCACCACCTACATACCGATCACAGAATATCACTATCAACAGAATTGAGAATGAAATGACAGGCTGAACGCGACTTCTCAAACTGAACATGACACAGCATATCCAGCTTGTTGTGTCACAACTCTTGCTTTCTTTTGTGTTTACGAGAAAATTGCTAAAACCTTATCACTGAAAACAATTGTAATATCATTCTTAAACCACACGGCTCATTACTTTTACCCTATGTGTAAATGTCTAGCACTCCTAATAAATTTTAGCCAATCACATTCAAAATGTTCTAATCTAAATATAAACAAGAAATTTCCACCGATGTAGATACTCCTTACGATAGTCTCTGAGAACCATAAGGCCTAGAGACTTGCAATTTGGTAACAATATTCTTTTTAACGAGTATAGGTCAGCTAAGAATGGGTTTTACACAATGTTACCCTCAAAGGGGGTTGCAGGATGTTACGAAAAGCAAAGTAGCCGGGGAACAGCTAGTGTATAATATCCAGAGATTTATTGACTCATTACAAAATGTCCAAAACGTATTAGACGTAAACATTAAAAATTCTTCTTCTTCTAAACTGCCTCTCCAACTATTAAAGGTTGGTGATCAGCCCGGTACAATCCTTTCTGTTTCTGATTCGGCGGAATAACTTAAACGCCGCGGATAAGCCTGTCCATTCCTTGATATTCCTCAACCATGACTTTTCCTTGTCTCCCACCTTTCGTTTTTTATTCAAAAAAAATGAATAAGTTAATAATCTTTATTTGAAAGGCGAGAGAGAAACCAGAAGAGCCAAAAATAATGTGTTTGCAATACTCTAAGTTTAATTATATTTTGTCCTGGAAATAGATTTGTTGATGAGAATATTTGAAATATCGCTTTATAACAGGCACGGAGCGGCAGAGCTGCAGCTGCGCGCAGCCGTGCCCAGCCTGGCGGCGCTGGTGGGCGACCCGAGCAGCGCGGTGCGCGACGCGGCGCTGCAGCTGCTGGTCGACGTCTACCGGCACGTCGGTGAGTACCGCCGGCACCACACACCAACGCCGCTGCTGACCCATCGCAAATAAAACATAGAAGCGCTTTCTTTGCAATCGACTGAAAGAAAGTTTATATACACACTGTGGTGGTCGTATAATTAGAAACACAACCAACGGTCCTTGACATTATTTAAGATACTTACCCGAAATTGTTTTAATTTTGAAATTAAACAATAAATAAATAGGACAACAAACAATATGTTCAACGATACATCATTTATTAAGAAAACAATATAAATGCCATTACACAAGTGCAGATTCAATATTGCATTACAGACAAACGGTTAAAGGTAAATCGGTTTTAAGGTATGAACAATAATGGTCAATTAATAAGAAACAACAACAACAAAAAAGTATAAAAAACGATATTTTTCTAAATATTAGTATTGTTATATACGAAATAGCTACTATCCACATAGTTATCCTACCAATAGTCGTAAATAATATTTAGTGGTAGGTGTATCCTTGTGTATGTTCAATGACACCATTGCAACGCAACGCAAGGACATGAACATATGCCATTGATTCAATCAATGTCATACATTTTTGTATGGGGGAAGCAATTGTTGAATTCCATGTTTCAACAAATACTTCATATACTTCGTTTTTATTGGTGTTGGTGTTACGTTTATTTGAGACTTTCTATTTAACGATATACCAGAGATATTTAAATCCATTGGGGACTATTTGCTGGCCAGTCTAAAACGGATATACGCGAAACATTTGACGCTATTGGCCATCTGTTTAGGGTCATTGTCATGCTGAAAGATCCAGGTTACAGGCAAATGATCGTCCGAGTAGGAAATCATTGTGTGCTCTAAGATATTTTTGTGTTGCCATTGTTCCATTGTACCTTCAATGTTCTGAACAGAACCACTCCAACTCCACATCCGGACAACAAACAAACACCCCCAAACTTTAATGTTACCGCCACCGCACCATGCTTGACATGATGTATACTCCTTTTGTATTTATAATTAAACAGGACATCTACCATAGCGCTTTCCATCGGAATTTACCATATTTATTTTTGTTTCATCTGAAAATAACACTTCCATTCTCCTACCATCCAATTAACAAATTTTTTAGCGAATAATAGTCGCTTCCCTCTGTGTTGCTTGGTAGGAAGCAGTACCTGTCGAGAGATTCATCCAAACAATATAGCTTCCACTAATCTTCGACGTATCAGTGTTGACGAGATGTTTCTCAAGTCATCAGACGGAAAAACTTGGGTCTTTTTTAGCAATACTAACGATTAGCGTATCTTCTCTGTGAGAAGTTTTTCTTGGTCGAGCCTTTCTAAGAACATTTTCTACAGTTACATGTGTTTTATGATGATCAATTGCATTAAAAACTTTCTTCACAGAACAATTTAAATGCTCAGCTATTCTTCTGTGCGTCCACTTCACTTATGATCTGATCTATATGTAAATTAACAATTATTTGCCTACTCGTAGTTGATGCGTCACGACTATTATTTTTTACCATTTTCAACAAAATAAAATTCAGATTAAATTTTAAATTCCCGCCAAAATAATAGAAAATGCCAAGAAAGAAACGTTATTCTCCAATTTCAAAGAAAGAACGCGCTATGGATGCTTTTTAAAATGTTTCTAATTCGGCGTCCAGGCTGCCAGTGACACAACAGATAATAAACTCTTACATATGTAAGACTCATTTTATAATTAATATTAACATATGTTTCATATTTTTTTTTGCATTTAATGAGTTTTTTATTTGAGCGGCTATAGTATTGCGTGATTATTAATTAATGAATGTGTATATTTTTTACTAACATTTGTACGTTGTAGTTATACTTTCTTTATTCATTACAAGTATTTCTAATTATATGACCACCACTGTATATCCATTACATTGTAATATTTTTTGCAGGCGAGAGACTACGACAAGATTTAAAAAAGAAAGAACTAGTGCCAGCACAGAAGTTGGCGCTACTCGAACAGAAATTTGACGAAGCGAAAGAAGCTGGGCTTTTGTTGCCCACAGGTGAGAAATTACTAACCTTCGATGGGCCTTTCTTATCGAAACAAATGGAAACATCCTGTTGGGGCAATATATTTTTTTTACGTTTTAAGGAAATTTCTTATTTCTAATCAAGTTTTTATAGAGAGAGGAGTGTACAAACGCTGTATTGAAAGATGTGCTTAATAATTTGTGACAATATCTATTATTTATTTATCCATTTTCGACGTAGACTCTTCAAATACCAATTATAAATTTTCAGCGACACAAGGCGTGGACGAGGCGGACTTCGTGTCTCGTAGTGTGAAGCGCACGATGACCATCCCCACCTCCGCGCGTCGCGACGACTGCTCGCCCGCCTCCACGCCCGGTCAGTACGCATGCGCACGCGCACGTGCACATAAACACCGCTAAGGGCAAATTTAAATTATGTCTTTCATAATATGAAATACATTACCTCACACGCCTGAAGCTTTTTAAGTAATTTATATTACCGTAATATTTGCATATACAGCAATCTTCTTCTTAGGTATACTAACAAAAATAATATGGTCACATCACCAACGCTGGAAAGGCAAATGTCATGTAACTTTATTTTCGAGTGTTATCATTTCGGTAACCATTTAAATAAGATCGTACATATCTATTAGTAGCCCCAAGAGACATTCACTGCTGGTAGATGTGTGTTACGATACTTTCGAAGTAAGTATCACTACAGCGCCGTCAGGGAAATCACAATCTGCAATGATTCTTGTATTGTCTTAAGGCGTCGATCATAACGTCGTGCAGTGTTTTTAGTAATAATGTTCATTATCGCACTATGAACTTATCGTGTTCTTTTTTGTCAACGTTTACACATAATACATAAGAAGCTATGGACAGCCTATAACTAACTAATATTCTTCTCTTTTACATCATGGACTGCTGCCGGATCTTCTACCATAACAAATGCCTGGGTGCAAACATGTCACCGCCCGCCGTTGCATACTTTTCACCCATCCACTTAATAACGACGTATCAATCATCATACACATCAACTTTGCCATTCACCACAGTTTGTGAACCACAAAAGAGGACTGTACCCGGCTTGTACAGCATGCCATCGGCTAACAGGAAGCCGCCGCCGCCTGCAAAGTTACCAAGTGCTGGAAGTGGTTAGTACGGTGCTAATATAATCAACAAAAATTCGTAATCTGATCGCCAAACTTCAGTTTGAAGAGGGCACCTAATAATGATGATGATGATAGTCAATTTGAAACATAACCTCTGTTTTAAATAAGCGATATACAGCAGTAACCACTTGTTGGCGTTAGTTTACCTCAGCAATTGTCAAATTGTAGTACAACGTTTATTTCTAGCACTAAGAGTGTGTACACTGTTCCTGTTTGACAGACGTTGTATCTAGTGTATTAACGATAATGGACGTCTTGGTTCATCTCGGACGCAATATTGATATTATTTCATGTGTATGTGCGTGTAGTGTCAAGTGGTGCGAGTGCAAGTGCGGGCGAGGCTGGAGCGGTCTCGGGCGAGGCGTTCGAGGCTGCATTTGCTTCGACTGCCCCAGCGGCAGTGTACGGTGCGCGCGGGCTTGACGACCTGTGTCGACATGCCGCCGCACTGCTGGGCGACCGCGCCGCCGACTGGGAGCGGCGTGTCGATGCGGTATGTACACCGACCAACGTCATCAACTAACTCACTGCCAGAGATGGGTATCTTTTAATGTCTTACAAAACACGGTCTAGTCTGATTTAGTTATTTCTATGACTGTGTTGCAGCTGAAAAAGATCCGTTCGTTGCTGACGGCGAACGCGCATGTGCAGTATCCGGTGGAGTTTGCCGCGCACCTCAAAGACCTTTCAGTGCCTTTTCTAGTCGTTATCAAAGATCTTAGAAGCCAGGTATGTGTGCCTTAAGATTCTTCTTTAATAATATTTTGCCATTAATTCAATTGTTTGGTTCATTTATGTGTATCGTCATTATTATCATTAGGTGCCCTCTTCAAACTGAAGTTTGGCGATCAGATCGAGAAAAGCATTTCGATCCTCAGTTAGTCTTTGTAACTGATGATATTAAAACCCGGTCCACTCCTTTATATCGTCAAACTATTTCTTGCGTTGTCTACCAGGTGCACATTTTCCAGGAATCTTTCCCTCCAGGATCAAACTTGGGAACTCATAAAGAGATCCTAGGGGAGAAAAATGCAACCTTTCTTTGAATGACGATTGTCATCAACCTTCGTTTGCATTTATATGTATGCAGTGACCTTACAACTAGTAACTATAAACGCGTAAAATTTCACAGATAATGAAATACTTTAATTTTTAATGTTTATGTTTTAATTTGTATCTGTTACAGGTTGTTAGAGAGGCTTGCATAACTATAGCACATATGGCAAAGGTGTTGAAGAATAAGTTGGACCAGTTTAGCCTGTATATACTGCAGGAGGTTATCAATTTGATACAGAATGCTGCAAAGGTCAGTATTAATCTTTAGAACATAAACAACCATTTCCGATATTGATTAGGGTAAAGAGAACATCAGGTAGTCACTGTCCTGTAATTATTGAGGTCATTGACCATTTCTTATGGTATACAGGTGGTGTCGTCCGCCGGCACGGTCTGCCTACGTTATATCGTGACGTACGTACACTCGCCGCGCCTCATTCCCGTGCTCACCACCAACCTCACCACTAACAAATCCAAGGAGATACGATCCACGCTCAGGTAAGTAGCGCTCGTTACCAATATTGTATCATTTAGTCAATAGATAAAGAATCCTGTGATGTGGTAATTCTCATGGTTTACGAAAATGCTGTGTAATCTATGCTTAACGACCCCTCTTGTATACTGAAATTTCACAAGAAGTATTATTGAGTTATTACAATATTGGAGAACACAGTAGAAGCATGCTGTAATAAAAATATGTTATAGCGATATATAACATGTTTAATTTTTTTAGAAAATCTAAAAAAATTCTGATTCTTAAAGAGGAGTTGATAAAAGTTTGTAAACTTATGATTTAACAGAACCTTAGCTATTTCAAACCCATTATATGTTTAAAAGTTTATTTTCAAAATTAATTCAAGCATTATGCACGAAAACCACAAAAATTGCTTAGCGATTCTGTCAAGTTTAAAATGTTTTTACTTTCACAGTGAGCTCCTGGAGCTGCTGCTCGATCGCTGGGCTACCAACACAGTGGAGAAGCAGCAGCAGGTGGTGCGCGACGCAATTAAACGCGCGTGCGCGGACGCTGACAGCACCGCGCGCAGCTTCGGCCGCAGGTCATACGCTGAGATACTTATAACACAACTTCTCCACCATATGTTATCTCAACATAATCCAGTAATTGCAAACGCATAATAAGGCAGGTACTGATGGTAGGGGTCTATTGCCGGAGACCGTCTAGGTAGATACCACCACAACGCCTATTTCTGTCGCCAAACAGTACTATGTAGACATTACGGGTTTGAAGGGCGTTCCAGCTAGTGAAATTACTGGGAAACCAGGCCTTACTTCTTATATTTTAAGACGACGAGCTCAATATGGTGCGGTGTATATCATCCTATCTAGCCATGTTATAGGTAGGCGTATAGCTTAACATTAGGTGAACGTCTCACTCGTCCCGTCACTTTGTAAAACAAAAAAAATGCAACAGTAGCATCTATTTCTCCTTCAAAGCAGTAATGTGAATGCATAGTTTTTCTTTAAAGGATGCTATAACCTGCGAAAATTTTGAGGTGTTTCTTGCTAAGGGTAGATACTAAGATTACAAGTAGGGATGTTATGATGTGCTTAAAGCACCTTATTAGAAAAATGCATCGTTTACCACCAGATGTAATAAAATAAAAAGTATCAATAAAAATATATAAATTTTTAATAAAAACATTAGTGATGTACCGAGTCGTTGGTATTAAAGTTTCTGTTACCGGGTTTGTAACAGGGCATACTGGGCGTACAAGCGTCACTTCCCGGACGACGCTGAGCAGCTGTTCGCGCGGCTGGACCCTGGCGCGCAGAAGCAGATCGAGCGAGAGCGGATCGGCAGCATGGACAGCTTGCAACACGTCGGCACTGGTTAGTAAACAGATCACGCTTTCCATTATCAGTAACCGCTGACTGTTAAATTTAATTGTAATACATCGTGAAGTGTGAGGTTAAAATCAAACGCTTGCACCATCTTTGTGAGAGGAATGGTGCCTTTTTTTATTTTACACGACGAATATATACGTAATCTATTTTATAGTACAAATTGTTTGCGACGTGATACTTCGCTTCACCTGTTAAACATTCCACTATTAATTGTTTATTAGTATCGTTTATTATAGTAAGGAGAATCTAATGTACTTAAATATCTTCCAATGTTTTGTTCAGTATTTTATACGGTACTGGACTTACCTTACAACCTGCCTTAGGGCATTAAAAATTAATTAATGAAAACTTAATTTAAATCTTTTATAACCACTACTCTTGTTTTGGTTACGTAATAGTAAATTTAATAAAATTAGCAACTTTATATGGTTTTAAAAATGTACTATTTTTATTATATTTTTTTTTTTATTTTAGTAATAAAAATTGCTATTTTACATATTTTTTAATATATTACTTTACATAACTTGCTTATATTTTGTTTATACAAACTACCTTCTTTAATAACGATTATAGTCAGGATATTTTTTTATGTCTTACGAAATTACGTTACGTTGTTAGTATGGACCGCATACATGTAGGATATCGGAAAGGTGTTATATACAAAGTTAAGTTGAAGACGCTGGATGCGGGCCTATGTCCAGCAGTGGACGTCGATCGGCTGATGACGATGATGATACAAAGTTTTCCAACTAATTAAAAACTTAGTATCCACAAAACTGCATTTGGTTAGCGTAGTGAATAAAATGACCTTGACTCTCCTTATGAGAGACGACCTAAAGTTGCAGCTGTGGTGAGAACATTAAGAGGGCTGTTATTATTACATACTAAGTTTTATATTGTTATTAAATTCCACATAATAGTTATATATAATATGTATAGATTAACAAATACATAATATTTATTTAAATTATTAATGTATTCCTCTTTTTTTACAATAAATCCATTTTACAATATCTCCTGTTATTTTAATTACGCTTTAATAATATATACTAGAAAGGTAGAAAATGTCATGATTTGATTTTAAGTCCGCTAACTGTATAGCATGCACAAAAACCTTCTTGAAAAGTGTTTTTCCTTTTATATCACATACAGTAAAGTTTTTATCTTCACCATTTGATATTGACATACCTTAAGGAGATGATTGACGAGATCTTTATAATCTCTCAAAATATAATTTTAAAACCAAACGAATGTAGTCACCATGTCTTAAATAACTTCTAAAATGTATTGGTGATGTTTTGCGGAGGTATAGTTTTATTTGAAGCTATATAAATAATAAAGTTTGGATGGAGATAAGTTTTGTATTATATCTTTTTTGGCTAGATATGTGTAGACCTTTTCTTCGTATTTTCAACACGCCTCTATAATAGCTTTGACATTATAAACCATTGGGCATGCCGTGTGTCGCCAGCCTTATCGTTACTTAACACCATTTGAAATATTAAGTAGAGTTGAAAACTAAAAAAAAAAAATATTTATAAACAGAGTATGTTCACTACAGAAGACTCCTAACTAGTAAAAATTCCTTTATAGAAAGACGAGCGCTCACCAGTCCGAGAAGTCCGTCGGCGAGCGTTTCCGGTGAGTAGATGCGAGATATATATATAGAAAAGACACGTTTGAAGTTACACATTTGGTGATCTCGTGGTATTTTCTTTTCACGCTTCTCTAACGGGATATATCGGGTTTGGATATTGTTCCGATTTTCATTATCATGTAAGCCTCGACGGAGAACCTGGTGTCGGGTTTGAACAGCAGGACCAACTCGCTGCGGCGGCGGCGTGCCTCGCAAGAGAGACCGCCCATTTCCCACATACCCGTTGCCATGAGAGGTCTAGTCATATTATAAGGAAATGCTTCCGAAACTCAAGATTCTTAGCTTAGCTTCCTTGTTAGTAAGTGCACCTACATGTAGCGTAAGCTTCTCTGCCATTTATATCCTTCACTTCTTCTCTCTACAGTTTAAAAAGAAGATTGGCAGCTCCATTAGCTTATAGTTTCGCCTTATCTACAAAGTTATGTGCATTAACAGTTAAAGTAGTTAAAGAACTTTTTTTTCTTACTAGTGATCACCTTATATTTATTCCTACAGATGCTTTTATCATGAAAATGTTTGTTATGACCCTTATGTCTGTACTTCACACATTAGGACAGTGTACTTCGCTTTTTTCTCCTTAATACAAACAATAAAGGACAAAAGTAAAGAATATATACCAATGTCCTAAAACTTTAAAGACCTCTACAATTGCATGCTATTTTTATTTGCTACCTGCTATACTTATAATGGAACTATGTTGATACTATGCTGGAAATGCAGGCACAAGACACATCTCTACAGTAGTACGCAGATATTACCGCTTTCTGATTTAAAGGACGTTGTAGCTAGTGAAATTACTAGGGTCATTGTTATGTGCAGGCTTCACTTATCATTAGGTGAACGTCTTGTTGGTCTCAATGTTTTGTAAAATAAAAGAAAACTGGATAAATCATACTGGTGGGTTGTTCTTGAAGGCCGTATCCAACACCGATTTTATATCTAAAGCTGTTATTAATCCTTATAGTGTATCCGGTATGAGACAAGGTTAAGGTGTTGGCTTCTATTTATACTTCTGTGTACGCGTGTCGCAGAGCGCTCGCCGGGCGCAGGGGTGGGCGCGGCTGCGCGCAGCGTGTCCGCGCTCGATTCTGCGGCGGCGCAGCGGGCGCGCGCACGCGCACTCTACTCGCACATGAGCCGCGCCAAGGTCACCGCTGGCACCGCCTCGCTGCGTGAGTCCTATGCGCACAACACACACACACCCCCGCACTGCATCGCACCCCCCGGGCACCGCACTGTCCTCTCAACTCACAAAACACTATTATATTAATATTATACACTACTGTTATTAAACTTTAACACTATGTTTGACTTGAATCCGCTGTGATATTCTGTGGCCAGTGGAAATTTCGAAAAATCCTGATATGGGAAAAATCAGTTAGTCGTACCTGGTTTAAGATACGTTTTACAATTCTAAGATTAGATACTGATATTTGTACATTTGACCATTTTTGTGAATAATTTAAGAACTCAGTTTTGAAATGGTAAGTTACGACACGAGTTTATGTCGTTGGCACTATCACATTATTTAAAACATTTACTGTCTAGAATTACCGTCTTACGTAGTCCCATATCCAGTATGTCCGGATGTGTAAGGTTTCCTATTATCACACATTACAATATTACGTATATGTCGATCCTCTTCGTAGCCAAGTCTATAGCATCATGCAAATCTTTGTTCCCGTTATTTAAATTTAGCATTTTTGCTGTGCAAACTAATAAAATATACCATGTAATATTGAACCTTGTTCAAAGTTTCCAAAAACCTATGAAGTTACACTACCAGCTCATATACATCAAGTTTATTCTCTAAAACCGATTGCTCAACATCATCATATAGATAATTATAATTATAAACATTAGAGTAGGTTGTATTACAGTTTGAAAAAAATAAGTAATTGTTTCTTTTAATATTTACTTGCTGATCTGAAGAAGGAGAGGTTGCTCAACAAGGTACATTCATTAATGTTGTCAATAGCTTTAAAAAAATCGGCAGTAAAGGTCCCAAACAGATACTATGATGAAGCTTATTTCGGACGCCAAACATAGTGTGCAAATGTTGTTGTGTTTCGGTTTGAAGGTAACTAGTGCAAATGCTTAATTATCGAGACCTAACGTACATCTCCAGGCATTCAAAACCACCACATCATCACATTGGTGATACAAACATCATAATGATTCACCGGTACGATCTATCGATTATCTATCGGTCGCACAAGCCGCGATCTTGGCGAAATATGCGCTCTTCATATTATATAATTTGTATAAGTGAAATAAACTAAATTAAAATTGTTGCATTGTGTGCTACTCGTACATCATCATGCAATAGATAAAATTGGCTATGTATTTATATGAGCAGCGCGGGCCAAAAGGTCGCCAGTGACCGCTGCAGTGCCGCCCAGCCCGGAGCGCACCGCCGCGCGCTCCCGCTCTCGCCCCGGCGTCTCCCAGTCGCAGCGTGAGTTGTATCTTATACATATACACCAGTTGATACCCACCGAGACCATATACACACTCCAAACAGCACTGCAAACTGCTTACTGTGCTACTACTTCCTGTGTCCCAATTTGATGGGCGTTTTATCTAACGATTATTGCAGGGGTAGCTTGTCTTAACATCTGAGGTCTCAAAACGGTTCTCAATAGTGCCCACCCAAATTAGAGGAAAGCTATTAGGGAGGAGATTTTCAAATATGACGTGATAGCTTATAGCGTGGCAGGAAAAATACAACAGGGAGATCTAATCACCTATAGACAAACTAAGATGTGGAACTGGAGCCGAAACAGACATCCACGATTTTGGCGAAGCACTGCTAATGAAGAAGTTAAACTATATGATTGCTTTGCTTAGTTTTAATGTTAACATTGTCATTGCAATTTAGTTGTATATTAGCTTGTTTGTCTCTGCGCAGCTACTTCCCGCTCGTCCTCACCGTCAGCGCGCAGCGGTCCGCTGTCCCTGTCCACTCGGCGCCGCCCGTCCGGCATCCCGCGCTCGCTGGCCGGCTCTAGAGAGACCAGTCCGACCAGGTATACCACAAACTTATTTTGTTCTGTTTTTCATTATAACTGTATATAAATGTTTTTGTTGTTGTTATGTAAAAATTCAAAATTAATATTATCTCAATTGACGTTTTTTGTTAACCAACCATTCAAGGTGTCCGCAGCGTCGGCAGCATTATACTCAAGCTCTTAATATAACAGCTGGAGTATTCTGCGCGGAGCATGTTTGATTGTATACGACCACATTTTCAGTTAACAAAATGTTTGAATTTAGATGAATTTTTAGTCCATAATATATACAATCTTTTTAAAAGTTGCTGTAAACTGTTCTGCTACAACAATTTATCCTGCAGGAGCGGTCGCTCGAACAGCGCACTGGGAGGAGTGCGGCGGCGCGAGTCCGTGGAGCGCAGCACTCGTCCTCCCGCAGCAACCCTGCGTCTTTTGCAGCAGTCGCGTGACGCGGAAGCGGCGCTCAGGGTGAGTGGTCACACGATCGTGGTGCCTAAAAACTTATTGTGATAAACCATTCATAACTATATCACTATAATTACTGGAGAAGAGATTTGGAGACCTAGATCTATATTTACCTTAATTATTTTCTTTTGAAAAACATAGATATTTAAAAAAACGTTCATTGTCTGAGACTCCACAACTACAAACCCTACCGATGTGATGATCTATCTAAACGGTTTGAAATTAATACAATTTTATTAACTGGAGTTAACAGCGATAAGATTTCTCCAAATATCTTACCCTTTGTACAAAGGCATGGCATTACTTAAAAAATCAATTAACGCATAATGTTCTCACTGCAGAGTCCAGAGGACAGCTCTGCCTGCGACGATCGGCGCCGTGATGACGACTCCGAGGCGTCCAGCGTCTGCTCCGAGAGGAGTTTGGACTCTTACAGGAGGCATGACGTAAGTTTTTTAATAAGTGCTAATCTAATACTAAGGAAAACACAAATACCTACTACTTGTATAAAAAAAAAATATAATAGATTGATGTTATATATTTTTCTTTATCCAAATCATACTAGGTACTGGGTACTGTCACTGCTGGATAATCAATCTTGACATGATGTGACATATTTTTCAAACAGTACAAGCGCAAGATTTATTTACTGATTGGTAAGTATGCTATATGTGATGTTTATTTGTGGACTGTAGCTTGCTGAAAATTATGAAATAGAAATGTCGAAATATAGGTATGAAGAGTTGTTTCTCTTACAGACTCCATAAAGTTTTTAAACTGTGGTTTATTAACAAAGACAGTCGCTGCAAGAGATCAACTACCATAAACCGTTGACTAGCATTTTAATAATAAAGAAGACGATATGTATATTGTTATGTTTAATTATCGATACGTACCGGCAGAGTGCGTCGTGGTCGCGGCTCGGATGGGAGGGCTCGCCGCCACCACCTCCTCCTCCGGACGACATCATCGCCCTCTGCGCGTGCACGCACTGGACTGAGCGCAAGGATGGCCTCACGCACCTCGTAAGTACACATTTCTTAAAAACCCTTTTTTTTTTCTTCTAGCTATACATAAAAGAGTATAACTAATCGAGCTCTCCACTTACTTCGTTATTATTGTTACTAAATATAATGTGAAATTGAGATGGTTTACTTGATGAAAAAATAATTCTATTAAAATTAATATAACCCTCTATTATGTAAAAACCATGTATTAATAACTTGTCATCTATGAACGTCCTACCTATTTCGTCGCTTTATCTCCTTAAAAAAAGATATTTTAATTAAATAATTATGACACGCAGGCCAACTATCTGAACAGCGGGCGACTGCTGACCGAAGAGCAGCTGCGGCGGTTGACGGAATTACTGAATAAGATGTTCGTTGATGCGCACACGAAGGTATTCTCCTTGCTGCTGGATGCTGTCTGCGAGCTGCTGCTCGTGCACTGCCACCAGCTGAAGGACTGGCTTTACCAGCTTATGTTCAGGTAATAAGCGTTACTACCGCATACTGGCCATCAGCAGATATGCATGATACAGAAAGCAGAAGGCAAAGAATTTGCTAACACAACTTTTACGTCAGATACAGCCTCTATCTTAGAGCATGAAGATTTTTCGTTTACAAAGTTCAAATTAGTAC
This sequence comes from Ornithoptera priamus, assembly GCA_029034505.1. Taxonomy (NCBI): domain Eukaryota; kingdom Metazoa; phylum Arthropoda; class Insecta; order Lepidoptera; family Papilionidae; genus Ornithoptera; species Ornithoptera priamus. The sequence continues at coordinate 676,648 of JARDWD010000565.1, forward strand.
AATTTATATTTTTTATTTAGACTGTTGATGAAGCTTGGGACGGACATCCTGGGCTCAGTGCAGAGCAAGATCATGAAGACTCTTGACGTCATACACGAGTACTTTCCAGCGGAGCTGCAACTGCACAATATATTTAGGTCAGTAAAGAAGTAATTTGATATAAAAATGCTGAATATCTTGACCGTGTTCAAACAGCAAGTAAGTCGGAGAAGATAATTAAGATTACATCTCGTAATGTTTGAGAAGCACATGAGACCCCAATAAACACCACATCGCAGCATCCAAATATACGCCGAATTCCCTGCAGAGAAATGTTTATTCTTTATATTCATAGCAAACCAACCTTTAGTTAGGTAACTGTGTATGTAATTGATGAGTTGATCAGGTTCCTGGCGGATGGAGCAACTGCACCTACACCCAAGACAAAGACAGCAGCGTTGCGGTTCCTGGCGGATCTAGCGCATGAGTACTGCACGCCCAACAGTCTCGCTGTAGCCCTGCACGGTCCGTACACCTATACATGTTTTTTTATTTTAGTTTTGCTTAGAAATTATCATAGTAAAATCCTATCAAAATATGTTAAATGTATTAGCAATGTAGGTCATTATCATCATCATCATCAGCCGATAGACGTTTACTGCTGGACTTAGGCCTCCTCAAAAGTTCTCCACATATAGTATTGAATGGCCTCCAGTACCGCTGGGCACTAGGGGTTCTCGTATGTAAGGGTTCATGTGGAGCCATTTCCCACCACGCTGGCCCAATGTGAGTTGATAGGAGCCAAAGCCTCGTTTGTTGATTAGCATGGTGCACCACTTGCATTATGATGATTCTTTTAAACATAGTAGTAGTGTAGTATGAGCTAAATTAGTTTATGAACAGTTGATTTAATGTTGAAATGTATGCGGGGCAGGTGGTGCCGGCGGCACCGCGGGCCGGGCGCTGAGCAAGGTGGCCGCGCTGGCGGGCGAGACGCGCGCAACCGAGATGCGCAACAACGCCCGCCGTGCGCTCGCCGCGCTCTACGACTGCAACCCCGTGCCGGTTCGTACAAAAAAATTTATCGTTTCACATCCATTTGCACAATTAGCATATAACATACGTCTTCTCATTACAGTTCACCGCACTAATGAGCGAGCTGCCAGCGGAGACGCAAGCTATTGTAAACAGCGTCATTCAGAAGCATGTCCGGAGAACCTCTAGTAGTAAGCGGCAATATAACCTTACGTTGCTAGTTGTTAAATCGATGGAGAGGGCGATGTTTGGAGTATCTCTGTGTGTGTGGTCAAATTGTGGATGAGAACATCCGCAGAAGAATCAGGGTCACCGACATAGCACTATCAGACGCGATACTAAAGCAGCAATGGGCGGGACATATAGTTCGTTGAACCGAAGGAAGTTGGGGACTTAAAAAGTGCTGGAATGGCGACTCCGCCAGTATAAAATATTTTAATAGCCAAAAACATAATTACGGCTATTAGCTACTTTTAATTTTTAGTGCCGTTGATTTCGATCAGGTATTGACAGAAAGTGGACACGAACGGAAGCATTCCTAGCTATAATTTAAAATGGTTGAGTCTTTAATGATTATCAATTCTTCTGCTTTCCAAAGCGGCCGATTTAAAATATTTTACTCAATGTTTTGGCCTTTTTATAATCGGTTCAAGAGGCGTCCGTGTGTGCAAACACACTAGCTTAATTAATAATCTAACTCCTTGCTCTAACCTGCAGCCGGCAGTGAGAGTCCGCTCCGCGCGGTGGCTAACACGGCGGCGGGCGGCGAGGACGTGTACTCGCGTATACGCAAGACCACTTCCGAGATACACTCCTACACAGCGCAGCATGCAAACGGTGAGCAACGCTACGCCCACGCTGACCAATCGCCTTATACTACGGTGATACAGAGGCTAACATGTTATCGATTTTGTTTGTTGACAGGATTTATATGAATCAAATAGGCTGTATACCACCTTATAAATCTGCTGCTATAAATATTTAACTCATACAAGAGAGTATTGTTCCTTTTAGAACAGCATTCTTATTTTTCAACTATCAACGTTCATTCCGAGTGACCACGCTTTACTATTCTTGGCTTCTTTGTCACTTAATGCAATTGAGAGCGATAATTAGCCCATTGATCAACCTGAGAACTAACAGAGATCTTGCAAGACTATCATCTGCGCTTCGATCACTGTTGGTCCTCCGTAATACGCCCCGCTTATTAGGATATGTCCACTTCTCCTTTATTACGATATGTTGTCATTTCACAGCGGAGTGCGGTAACCACATGTCCAGCAAAGATTCCGGCATCAGCCAAATGTCGGACGCGACGCTGTCCAATAAGGCACATAACGGCGTACCCAACGGCCATTATAACGCGTAAGTAAAACAATATTTTAATTAAATATGCAATTCAGTCAAATTTGGTTTTGTTTAGAGCAATATGAGCAATACCTTTTTTTTTTTTTTTTTTTAAATAATATTTACCAGAGTTTGATCACGAGCCTATCTAATGTTAAGGGGAAATGCAGTTTCTGTTGATTCTCGCACGTCATCGTGTTCTAGTAAATTCACCGTGGTACTTCTATCACCTAGCAGTAGTATGCAAGTGTGGAAGTGCTGTGGGAAGTGTTGTATCTGAAGTCACATTAATACGTTTAGCGGGTTTTTGTAAATGTATTACAACATTATAATTTTTTGGTTTACTTTTTCATTGTTATAGACACGTGTATCACGAATCATCATGTCTTTATCCTATTTGAAACAGCTTATTTTATTCTCTATAACAGCGAGGCAATGGCGCGCGCGGCGTCTGCTGACAGTTCCGAGGATGCCGGCAGCACTAAAGAATCCTCACCCATCCCGGCGCACTCGCGGCTAGACTTCCCGCACCAACATGGGTACCTCATATTTTTTAATTCTATCGACCATTTAAAGGTGGATTAGTATGGAGGAACGGGAAAAGGACATTGCGTGCAGAACGTGTATTTTTAACTGAACTCCTTATTTGGGCGACAAATGTGAATGAATCGAAATGAAAATTGTATATACTCAGTAACATATCCTTTTCTAACTAAAAGCAGTTAATTATTTTTAAGACAGATATTTAAATGTTTGCATATTCTATTTCAGGGAGTACAACTCTAGTAACCTGGGGCGTGACAAGATCAAACCGTATGAAACTGACGAGAATGGCTTCATTATTACTAAAGGTATGTAACCCTTTCTTAATATAACGTATAAATAGATATAATCAGTGAAAATCTGATTTAACCTTATTCCCCAGCCGGTTTGCGAGAACCCGAAGTGCTGGAGGCGTTGTGCAAGTTGGACGCGCAGGCGCCGCCCGAACAGTGGGAGCGGCTGCTGCTCGCCACTCATGAGTTACTCAAATACGGCGACTGTCGGAAGCCTACCGAATATTTCAAGTATGTACTAATGGCTAGAGTTGCTTAAGTCGATATCTTACAATATTTTATTTCATTTATTTCACTATTATATATATAATATATGTTACCGTATATTAAATTCATAATAATTTGTCTCTGGTTTCCTCTGCAAATTGTCAAAGTTTTCTTTATGTAAAACAGAAACATTGTGCGCGTGGCTCTTGCCGCCCTGACCATCGAAGACAACTCGGGCGACAAGGAGAATTCGGAAAACGCAAGCAACGCGCAGCAGTCATCCGGTACTCATCTATTAATTCTTTGCTTCACTTCAATTTCACATTATGTTAAGTGATAATGAGGCTGTGGATAGAGAATCGTGCTGGCCCGGAATATTGTTTCTGTCATAGACTGGCACTCAGAAAACAGCTATATATAACAGAATTACAACGGTGGTAAGCTAACCAGGTAAGTTAAAGAGAAGTCTACCACCAACCAAAAACCACATAAAAGTATTAGGGGCTACATGGAGGCAGTTGCTCACCATGGCTGGCTTTGTTATGATAAAACTCTGTCGTTATAGTTTGTGTACTGATGTTGTCCCCCTTGGTCACCTTATCATCATGCCGAGGGTAGCTAGGTTTATTTAATTATTTTTTCTCATAGTTAATGTATTTAAGGGTTGGCATGGTCTCTTAAGCAGGATGGGGGAACGCCCAAGAGCGCGCGGCGGCTGAGGCAGTAAAGGTGTTGGTGTGGCTATGTAGACGCGACGAGACCCGCACACAATGGCTCGACTACTTCGACCTAATCCTGCTTAAGCTGATCAACGCATACGCACTCAGCAAAGAGGTGATGCGCGCGGTGGACAACGGCATGCCTCACATAGCGCGCGCGCTGCCCGCGCACCAGGTACACGAGTTTCTAACTTTACGCAATTCCACTATATTACGAGGAGTTCTTTTGATTACTATAAAAGGTAATAAATATAACAAAAAAATATTACTTTTTACTTTAAACAAATCATCAATGCGATTTGGACAAAACTGACTAAAGAGGCTTAATTCTTTCCTGTTATAAGTAGGCTCCAAGTCCCAGTTGTGGGAGTATTAAGAGGACTAATTAACGATTTTTAAGTATGTGTAAATTCTCGCTTTATGTGTACCTAGAATACATAATATGAGAATGCGCGCGCGTTGGTGATAAGCGCGCGCGCATCCACAATGTCGTTACTAAAAATCAGCGCTATAACATATTTTGCAAACTTGCAGATGTTTGATTTTTTAAATATGTTATGAATAAATAACTGCAGGTGCTTGCGTTGCTGAAGCCGGTGATCAGGACGCGCGGGTACCCTACCTCATTGTGCGCGTTAAAGCTGGCCGCAGAGGTCGCGAAGGCGCGCAGTGCGGAGCTCACAGATGACATGGTGTCGCAGCTGATGGAGGGTGTTGGCCAGGTACTACCGACACCCAGGATAAAGTTTTCCTTGTACTTACATTTACTGGTAATAGTACTTTGTTTTCGAAAACCATGTGGATGAGTACCACCGCAGTACTTATTTCTTCCGCTAAACAGTAATGTGGTAACAGGTCTGTGATTCAGTTTCAAAGGCGTGGTACCTAGTGAAATTGCTGGAGTGTCGGAAACAGAAGTATGTTTCAAAAAGACAAGCTGAATGTAGCACAGTGTACATCATTCTAACCAGTTATGGGCGGGAGTATCACTTATCATCTAGTGACTGTGTTCATAGTCTCGATGATTCGTGTCATCAAGAGATACGGCTTTAGTTAGGCGGGTTCAAAAACCGTATCAATCACATCATTCTATACTCCACATGTGGCTATGGAATCGAATCAAAGACTGACTGGCCTTATATCATAAAGGTTAGTTATCGGTAGCGCTTCAGAAGTAATCACAAGACGAATACTTTCCAAATGGGTATGATATGACCTGTTTTAACATATTGCTTTACCACCAGCTGGCCGATCACCAGAATTCAGCTGTGCGCAAGGCGGCGGTGTTCTGTATGGTCGCGTTCACGTTCGCGTTGGGCGAGGAGCGCATGCAGCCGCACCTGAAGCACCTCTCCGTCAGCAAGTACCGCCTCCTGCATGTAAGTGATTTCTAATCTTACCACCGCTTAGCTTAGCCTGAGCTTCAGGTGAACAAAAACCATTGAAAGTAAAATTACATGTTGTATGATTTTGCAGCAGAACATGGAAACGATTGTTTATGTTCATTCGAATCTGTTACCACTTATTCATAATTCGTATTCGAAATTATTATGCTCCTTCCTCTAATGTTGCAATTTATCAAAGGTACTGTGATTAGTAAAATATCTGGCTGTATCACAATTCATCAAATGTTATTAGTAACCACTGTAAACTTACACCTGAAATTGTGCTAGTTAAATGCAGTGACTTTTGAAATGGTCTGCTACCAACAGATGGACAATAATGTTTTATTTTATATTCTGCAAAAATGTTGCCTATTGTCACTTTAACTTTTGGCAGTTTAATTCACAAACAAACCTTTCCTGTTACAGGTATACATCAGCAAGCACCGCGAAGAGGCGTCCCGTAGCAGCTCAGCCTCGTAGCGGCGGCCGACAGCGCGCTTCGCGTGCCGCGCCACGCAAACCGACGCGTAACATAGGCACGCACGTACGCACGCACGCAAACACGCGACTGGTACGCACGCGCGCTTCTCATCGGACACGCACATGTACGAACGCGTACGGGCACGCGTGCGCGGCGCTGCTAGCCAGCCTTTCTACATTTTAGCTAGACACGGTATGTAATCGCAGCAGTTCGCAGCGGCACGCAAGCAAGCCTCCAGTGAGGCGGCGAGCGCTGGGGGCGCTGACAGCTGCACTATCACTATCAACGAGGAGTTTGCAGCTGCGATGCCCCCGTCAAGTCCAGCGCGAAATACTGCTCTACTATTTCCAAAACTAACCACTAATGACAATCGCGCCGCATGACACACACACACACACACACACACAATAATTTTTATATAAACTTTGGCTTTTACAAAAATTCCTGTTTAGCTAGCATTTATCTAAACAAGATATTAAAATTACTTTTTAATTATGACGCAAATTTCTCGATACTTTCAAATGCAATTTATGGCGTGATCCATAAACAAGATGGCGGACGTTCAGACACTGTGTACATAAATGTTTTTAACGCATTACAATTACTGTAATAACATTTTAATAAGCTTTTTCGAAATAATTTTAATGTATTTGTAAAGGCCTCGCGCTGTATGCTTTTACACTAATTTATTGTCTGTGTTTGGAACATGAGAAAAGACAAATGTTGGTTGTTAGGAATGAAATGGTAACTTAGGCTGTCTAATCTAGTTTCGGGGTTTGAATGAAAATTTCGTATCGAAAGAACTACGGGAACCGGAAATCTTTATGTTAAAAGGTTTTACGTCAAGTCTGTCGTAACCAACTTCCAATACTTCCTTCGATTCTCTGTGTTTTTTTTATATGTTTGTAATAAATTTTCATCCAAACTTCGACGCACAGATGTTTTGTAAATATTTGTATTTCGATTGAAGTTAGATATTTTTCCGAAAAAGGAAATAGTTTTTCCCATACATCCAATAGAGTAGACTGGGTTTTCAGGATTGTACATCATCAGATTGTACATCACGAAGATACGTTGTATATGTTTTTGTTTGAACGATTGTTGGTTTGTTACTCGATCGTACTTTTCTCTTGCGAAGCTGTATTATATTCAGTAATTTTTGAAGTTCAATTTGTGCTTCTAAATATTGAGTGCAGAAAAAAACGATTGTCTTATGGTTCGAGGATGGTAGCGGTCAAAACGATCGGCGTCACTGTGATGCGGCGTCGGCGCGAATCGTGCGCATCGATCTAAGGTCAAATACCTATTTCACATCACGAAGCGTTGTTAGGGAAAATGGCGGTCCTGTAACAGTAGAGTCGCCCGTCTATGATATTGCTAGCTACAATGCCGAACCCAGAAGCTCCTGAAAAAAAATATTACCGATTCTTCAAATATCACAAAAGAATGATGCCGTAGAGATGAAGTTATTCTTCATAATCGAGGAACACAGGTTTCAGCCGAACGTCATTCTCTATGGCAGCGTTTATAATTAATGGTCATGTCTAATGTTGTCACGAGAAATATGTTGACAGTAGCTTTAAGTCGCACAAGAAAGGTTTCGAATGACTTGCGGGAGTTTTTTTTTCTATCTTAGATTCGAGGAGGACTTATAAGTCGTCTGTATCTCGAACAATGACTCTCGCGGGCGTCGGTGCGCGGGAGACGTTGGCAGTTGTGGCTTGATTGCTAGTGTTGCCGGTGCGCGTGCCTTCATGCCAAAGTGTTGCCAGTTTGCATCGCGCCGTTTATTATTAACTTGTGATAGGATCGCGGCGATGGCGGCTGGATTGTTGTCGTGTTAGGGGCGTGGTGTTGATGTCGCTGTTTTAGTTTTCGTTATCGTGTACTCATCGTAAGCGTTACCCTCAGCCGTTCGTATTGTCTATGGTGAGAAATCGAAATTCGTTCCTCCCCAAGCGGGGATTGCTTTGTTCCATGGTTTTGGCTTGTTAAGTGTTTTGATGGATGTTGTGTTGTCGTGCGGTTTGTTGTTACGTCGCCGGCGGGCGCGCGCCGCGGCTGCGTCCAACAACAACATTATATTCGTCTATTTGTTTATATTTATCATCGGTTATTCGTGCTAACGATTAGACTCTGTGATTGCAAATTAATATTTAACTCTTACTAATAACGATCATGTTCTATCGCATTCGGAGGGTTTTAAATATTTTATACAGTATACATTCTTGAAAGTTTTACTGGAACAGATCCTGAGAAGTGGGAAGTTGTTATCGCCAAAGCTCTACTGGCTCCAATAAATTTCCTGTTCGCTGTAATTCTCCGGCGTAATTACATAAAATGTAATTACACAGATTTGTTGCTGAAATTATAACTTGATGAATATTTTTAAACTTTAATCATTAGAGTGAACTTGAGCTTTAAATTTTTTTTTGTCGTAATACAAAAATAGATATCGCATCACTCTTTGCGACATCACGCCGGGTGGTTTGTTACAGTGTTAGTGCGGCCTTTATGAGATCAAGCTTTCGATTTGTAATCATTTTGATAAACGTATAGTTTTCGTGTGCCTTTAAATGTCTATTGTCAGTTTTCAATGTTTAAGGGTTCAAGAATCTCATATTGGATTATTCTTTCCTAACTCGGTCAGTATATACGCAGTAAGCAGTAAAAAATCAATTTGAGTATTATCGAGAATGTCGATTACTTTAATCGTGTGAGGAAAGTTTAAATTATTCGACAATTTTTTATAAATTAAAATTATTAATAAAAGGCATTTGTTCAAAAATTTTGAAAAAAAAGTAAAACTTTTATTATGTCCTTTCACATTGAACTCTGCGCATACGCATCAAATGTCTTTCTTTCCCGTAACAGTTAAAAAGTGGGGTAGTTGAATAATTCAGAATATGCAAACATTAAAGTTTAAACATTAGCCCGGACCCTTGACGCCTGTAGTAAAATAATGCACGTTTTTTTAATGTAACACCTCCCCCTCGTACACTTACCCCATTTTATTAATTAACCTCTAAAACTTTAACGGATCGTCACAATATCGGGAAGTATTTTTAACTGTACAAGGGACGTGACGTTTTTTAATATGAACTGTTTGGTGGGTAGTTGGAATTTTTTTTTTAATTTGAAATTTTCATTACATTTTCAGCGCGATACCCGTTTGTGTAGATGTTTTTATTTTGTGAATTTCACCCTCGCCGCCGTGTTCACCCCTCGTCGGGCCGCACGCCGCGGGGTGTGTCGGGGTGCGCGTGCACTGCATTTACGACGCGCCGCGCGTCGCCGCGTCGATAAACATTACCCGATAATTATTGTATTTAATTAAAACGATTAATATTATTATGATTATTACTGTACGATAGTTATGAATAAAAATGATTTTTAAGCCATTTGCTTGTGCGTTTTATTTTACCAAATCTCACCCATCATTCATTTTTGACTAAAATTCGTAGTTATGGGTTATGGTGGGTATACCACCACAGCTTTTATTGCAGCGGAGAAACAATACAGTTTCGGTTTGAAGGGCGCTATTGCTAGTGTAATTACTGGGCTAACGAGACATCATCTTATGTCTCACAGCGATAAGCACAATGTGCCCTCAGAGGTTCCTGATACAGGCGAAAGTGGTTGGGGAACGGACTCGAGCCCGTCTTCGATGACAGAGTGGATTCGCCAGAAAGCAAATATCCAGACACTATAAAAATCCACCGTCGGATAACTACACTCCAAGTAGTAAACATTTTTTTTTTTAACAAAATCAGGCTGTGGTTCCTGGTCCTTGAGCGCAGCATCAGATGAGCTGTGAGAGTCAATATGCCTACCAAGCGTTTAACATCTTCAGAAAACATGCACAATGTAGTGTAGAGTACATACTAACTGACGTCACGTTAAGGGGTTAACGTATCGCTTACAGGTGAAGTCTTCGTCGGAAGAACAACTACTCCAGCGGTAGTCTGCATGGATAAGTACCCTACTATCAAGTGATGTTGTGTAAAAACACTTCAGGAAATTTTACGTTAATTATTTGTCTATTAATTACAATTACATTTAAATTAATGAAATGACGTTGTGTACTATTTAAACACAAGTGGCGACCTGTTCAATGTCAGGTTATCATTCGTTTCGAACTGATGACGTAATATATATATATAACCTTCCATAAAGAGGGGGGGCTAACCATCCAGTTTCTTGGTAAAAGCTGGCGCTCCACACAGGTAAATAATCACTGCATACCCTGGCTCTCTAAACCTATCTAAATAATAATCTCTGAACTCAAATGGTATCCATCTATACTTTGACCTATTGCTAATTTATGTTTAAGTAAGGATAAGCACACAGTTTTTGGGTGTGGTCTGCATCCCCTAAATGCGAATTATCTGCACGTCTCTGAGTATAGGTCTCAGTTGAGCTGACGCTGTTTTCTTGCTTAGTCGGGTAGGGTAAAGAAGCGGCGCGCCATTCTCTTCTACGATGAAAATATTATCTTTAAATAAGTTTGATATACTACTACTGTAAGGAGTGTAAAAGATCCCGCACAACTACTCACGGGGACCGTTTCTTTTTGTTTAACGTGGGTAACGTGGTGGGCACACCGGAACACACATCGCGCCCCCTCCTCGGCCTCTTATAGTCGCGCGGGCAACGGAATCTCCTGAACCAGTCACCAAGAGAACATGGGAGCCGAAAGAGAAAACTCCCTATTCCCTGCGACATATTCAATATTGGGCTCGCCGCCACCCGTTAAATGACCGCAGAGGATATGGAGAGCGGCGCATCGCAATACCGACACTCCACTTCCCCTGCAGCCCCACCGTCGACGCATCGCCGGGGCGACACCGGTTAGTGGCAGAGAGGATACGCTCTCCCTCCGCGACACCACCTCGGCTGCAAAGTGCAACACCTATCAATTTGGAAATCCTTAAGAGAAGCTTATGTCCAGCAGTTACATGAAAGAAATATATATATATATATATATATACAAGTTATATATATTTATGTACATGTGTATATATATTGAAAGGGTACTACCCTTGCGATGTGCGACTACCCCCTAGCCTACCCCCTACTACGATGTGCGACTCGTTATCTGTTGGGGATACGCTTGCTTATGATAATGTGACGCGACTTAGGACGATATACACTGCACCACTTTACACTCGTCGCCTTCAGACATAAGATGTAAAGCCTTATTAACCCAGTAATTTCACTAGATACAGCGCGCTTCAAATCTTAACACAGGAACGTTTGCACAGTACTGTTCGTTGGCTGAAACAGGAGCTGCGCAGTTACCCCCCCAATTAGTTAGTCGCAATGTGGAGGGCGACATTAACTACATACTATTTAATACGGATAACACAAAATGCGCTTTATGTGTTATAATCGGGCCCAAACTCAACAGGATCAAAAACATGTGTTCGTGTATTGTTTTTATTTAAATAACTTAACAGTACGAAAGCAACTTTAATTGCCGAAGGTGAACTTCAAGTTGTGACTTTCCCGCGCATGTACACAAACTGATTCTGTTCGTTAACTCCGTGTAAATACGCGCAAATGAGGACCGGTGCACTTGTCCAAACAAAATTAATTCCTCTTCATGCGGCTACAGAGAACAAACTTTGATAATTGCATTGTTCTGATCTGTCGCCGTTGATTACTCAATAGACTTGGAGAAGTCCGTTCGCAGCAGACGTGCCAGCTGCAGGGTCCGCGATGCTGATCAAGCTGTTAATAGTTACGCTGTCCATCAGCGCCGTCGGTGAGTTTAAGTTAATGTAGGGATCCTATTAACGATGTGAGGAAAAGGACAGTTTTTTTTTATAATATTGTTTAGCTTAGTGCTTGACCACGATCCGACCTGATGGTAAGCGGAGATGTAATCTAAGTGGTAAAACGCACTTATCTAAAAGTAGCCCAGTCACTCTTTTATTGAAGACTTACGTCATAACTGAACGGATACACTGACAACTTCAGACTGTTCCAACCCTTCGCTGTCGGCATTATGAGGGTCGAGACAAAACGCTTTGCCTGTCGACAACGTAGGGATGAATGTCCGCCGTGTCTACACGTCTGATGGTAGAAGGCCGACAGCGGCACTGAATCGTGTAATTCTTGTGCACATTCTCCAGAATGCATTCGGTACAACACCGAAAGACCAGCTACCCTGCGTCAGTGAACCAGACTATCTAGTTTTAAATTTCACACCTGGTTACCGACTGTTCTCGTGACGAGCCTTTCCATCGAGTCTTGAACTGCCGATCGGTAATTGGCCACACCTGCCCGTATATGGCAGCAGTACTGCACGCGACCGGACCTGGACTTCATAACTTGTATTGGTTCATGGATGCACCTGATCATGTAGTTTTTTAAACTACGTACATGTTTTTTTAATCCTACTAAGCGAGGAGACAAGAGAGATGTTCACCTGATGGTAAGTGATACGCTCGCCCATAATGAGATAGCGCTAATTGGGATGCTATACACTGTACCATATTGTGCTCATCCCTTTCGCTGCTGGTAAGTCTCTATCGCCGGAGACTGTCTAAGTACCTACTTAGACAGTGTGGTACCTACCACTCGCCTATTTTTACCACCCAACAATAGTATGCAAACATTACTGTGTTCCGATTTGAAGGATGCTGAAGTTAGTGTAATTACTAGAGTAACGAGACTCAACATCTTATGTCTCAAGGCTACGAGCGCAGTACGGTGTAGTGTATATCGTTCTAGCGCCACGTAGTTATGAGCAGCCGTATCACCTATCATCAGGTGAACGTCCAGCCAACTTCGTTGCTCAATTAAATAAAAAAAATAGATGTTAATTCTCGTTACCCAAGTAATTTTACTAGTTACAACCTTCAAACCGGATCACAGTAACGTTTGCACAGTACTGTTTGTCGGCTGCAATAGACGCTGCGGTGGTACTTACCTAAATGCAAGTGATGTGAGCTTACTTATTATTGTCCTCTCCATTTAATTTCTTCATTTCTCATCACGTTCACATCGGAGTCGCATGTCAATGAATGCAATTGCTGCATCAGCGTCCAGGATCGTCCGGCCGTGCCGGCTGTCGGACTACAGGTGCATCGGTCGCAACCTTGCAGCCAACTCGTATTGCAACCCGACGGTGGTGGGTCGCATGCCCAGCCGGTACAAGGTCAACAGGTACCCCATGTACGGGCCCTACTTCAACGCGACCTACATAGACTACGACCTCTTCGTCAGCAACCACGACAAGTGCAAGGTCTCCGAGTTCTTGTAAGTACATCACTAAGAGACGAGTAGCCACATCAGTGGTTGTAAATTTGGTTTATTTTCATCAAAAATACTTAAGGCTTAGTTTTTACAAAGCGGCGAGACGAGTGAGACGTTCACCTGATGGTAAGTGATACGCCAGCTGATAACGGCGTCGCGCTAGTTATCATGACACAGCATCACTTTGTACTGGTCGCCTCGCTAGATAATACTTAAGTGTTTAAATACTATTCCAGCATAAACTTAAGCAGCAATACAGTTGTGCTGGCGCTAGATTGTTCCCTGCTGGAGTTCGCGTCCAAACGGAAGACTATCCAACACGTATCGCTGAAGGAGGACACGGAGTACAGCTACAACATCCAGGGAACTTACCGTAAGTTTTGAGGTTATGTGTCACATATACATTGTTATGATAATTAATTTTTATATTGCATAAATAAATAAATTTTCATCATCATCATCAGCCGATTGACGTCCACTGCTGGACATAGGCGTTCAACAAAGATTCCCACATCGATGGGACACGACGCTGGCTCAATGCAGGTGGGTGCGACGAGCAAATGAGGTTGGCTTGGATCCCGTGAGATGCTGTGTGGGAACCGTTGCATCAATTAATTAATTAATTTTATAATACATAAAATAATGTAATATTTAATTTGTATATTTTTATAATAACGTAATGTCAATGTCATATTGTTGGTGTTGCGATCGGCAGCACTGGTTCGTTTGACGACAAACTTGCACGCGTCGGACGGGCTGAACCTTTGCACGGCGTTTACGTTCGCGGACGTCACAGCACTGCCCAAGTTCAACATCAACCCCAATGGTGAGTGCTGTTGCATAACCTACACCCTACAAATAATTACCCTTGCAAGGCTTTTTCGCTTACGTCATTTAAAATATGTAGTAATTTTATAGACCAACATTTATCTTCAATTTCAAAACGTATTAAACGACAATTAGGCTGTAAATGATAAAGCGTGCCATTATCCTCCAGTCCTCACATATCGACAGCCTGCACATGGCAATGCTATTATATACGGCAAATTTACAGTAGGTGGGAACAGCTAGTTAAGCAGGGTTAAAAAAAAACACTAAAAATCCACAAGTGGCCCCGAAATTAAACCGGGCCTCCGCATTGGGAAATGTGGTCAGTCACTGTACTATGGAGACTGTAATAACTTATAAATTCTATTCGTTAAATGACTCCATGGTAGACGTGGTACTTCGTCAACAGTAACGACTCGTGTCCCAAATTTTTAGAAAAGACAAGAAAGAAATGCTTTTTACTGCGGTTTTATTAATTTATTTTATTTGCAGATCAAAAGACAGCGAAATACCTGTCCAGAGACCTCACGCTGCTCAACATTTTCGAGAGAGAAACGTTCTTCTGGCGGGCGCCGTTACTCGCTCGTTTCTTCATCAATTCTTTTTTGTGTAACTTCGGCTGCGATTATTAAAATGACCAACTTTTTATCAAATTCTCTCCGGGCGATGCAACTATCGAGTTTGTAGAAAAAGTATATTAGACTCGGAAAAATTATATAAATTAACGTTTCGGCATTAACTTTATACAACATTAACGTTCAAAGGCTTTATTAAAATTGACTTATAGCAAACATAATTATTTTTATTGTTAATAATGAATCAAATAGGGGTGTAAACATATATTTACTTATTAATATACAGTATACATAGCCGTGTTAAACAAATTTGACACATTTTGAAAGTATTTCAAACGAGTCAACGACAACCTGATGATAAAGCCCGTCAGAAGTATAAAGTACACGATAAATCCTTTCGCCTACAACCTATTTTTAATAAAATCTGAAATAATCACGAAAAGCTAAGATAAAATTCATAAACTATTTTTTTTTAGTTCCGATACTATAACACATGTTTCTGATCTCAATGAAAAAAAGTTTGAGTACTTCTGATGAAATGGAACGGATTGGGCAATATTGAACCTATTAGAGATGAAAACTTATAAAGGAATAAAGGCGTCCATAGCTTCATCATGACGGCACGGCACGGTATAGTCTGTACTGATCATCTTAATATATTTGTCCTTGAATTTTAAATTAAAAAAGAAAAAATTGTATAATAACTGACTGTATAACAAGTTTTATGACCTGGTCATGTCCACAGAAATGGCTAGATCATCAGGCCCATTATCCTATTGAAGTTTAACTCCGCCTTTACGTCTAGGTATAAAGTGTTAGGATACAAAATAAAAGATAAGAAAATGCTTTAAAGTTTATTTATAAAATCCATCACATTTCGAAATACTATGCATTGTAGGAAAAGGCCAAGCTGTCTGAGATTTAAATGGCAACATCATTAACTCTAAAAATCATCTGATTTTCGTCGGGGCGTAAATATCACGAACAACATTTCAAATCACATTTTATACAATATAAAATATATACACTGCGCAACATCGATTGAAGGGAACGATCGGTTTGTGGTACTGTATCATAATTTTTTATTATATTCAAATTTAAATATTTAACCACTAATAAAATAACTTTTAAAGCGCCGAATAATAAATACATTAGCACAATAGAAGAACTATGTATATATATTGCATTTTCAACTTTCTTCTATGAAAAATATATCGAATGGAAACTTTAACAACATGCATGTAAAACAGATTATATGACTCACAAAATATGAACTCTTATTCAATAGTTTCAATTAATTATTAAACATTACACATGTCGTATGATTTACAAATATATATATAATAAACATTAATTTTCATACACAATTCACATTCACTTAACATTGAAACAATTTGAGGTTATGCAATAAACAAAATGGCCGACGTGTGCGGGCGGCGGACGGACGCATGACGAGCGGTGAGAAGCGGATCGAAGTGTTTACAACTAACATTTCTGATATGGCACCAAAGCAATAAAACATTAAATAATTACAATCAACGGGTCGCGCCATTTTGTACATCAGCGCGGGAAACGGCGGTGCCGTCGCAGCGCCGCCTCTAATTGGTCGATATCAACTTTTTTTTGTATTATGTAATGACATTTAATTATTATACATAAACGGTGAAAATACAACTATGATTTGAAATATTTACAATAAAAAGGATTTATTGGAACGTTATCTCGTCTCCACGAATGCGTCAGATCTATGGAAAACATTAATATTATTACACTCGGATAAGTTTAAATTTGATCCATAATTACACTTTATTATAATAATTGTAACCTTGTAAAAAGATTACGACAGATTGACGAATACTAAAACTAGTTTTATTATACAATAACTCTGTTAGAATCACTAAATAATAATTTAAACAGTGTTTTTTCAATGTTTAAAGTCAGCATGGAGTATTGATGATTATGATATGTTGACAAGTTATGAAGTTAATGTTGAGGGGATACAATAAGTATAGTCAGAGTTATTACCACTTCAATCATGAGTAATAACCGAAGGAAATCTTGTCAAAAAAAAACTGTTTTATTAGTAAGCAAAATAAAATAATCCGTATAATTATCACTAAAATACATCGGAGTTTCATTGTTTATGGTTCGTGTTAAACAGTGTTGTCAATCAGAACACCTAGCCTAAATACCTTAACAGCCGGACACAGTCCCGGTTACGAACCTGAGCACTTTCACTACGAGGCACTTATTCCACTGGACCATCAATCTCGACTATTTACACATTAACTATGTTAATTATATATTTACCCCCTAGCAACATCCCCCAACGAGCGCGCACTAACTGCCTACCGAATTAAATATACTCTCGATTTAAGTAACAATTTAGTTAATAACTCTTTATAAAACTTTTAGCGATATCAATTTCAGGGTGAAATCTGACATTGTTAAACGAGGGTAAGAAATCAAAAATTAAATACTTCGATAATATAAAGATTTCTTTTGGAGTAACAGTTTTCTCATTCATAAAAAAGTATTTTGATGGTGCTAATTAAAAATGTATTCAACGACGACATCTACTTAGTCCGGTATTGTTCCAAGTTTTCAAGTTAACATACCTTCTAGACTCCTTTTAAGCAATGATATACTTGTGATATGAGTAACAGTTCTTCCAGATTCTTGTGAGCGCATGGGTTTCTAGATAAATCTTCCATGTTGACAATTGCTGGAATGGGAACATAATCGATAGCATTGCGATTCATCTAAATCGCATATCGTATATTCATCAACCAAAAGAACTATATCAATGAAGAACCTTCCTCGTCATAAACATGACAACCTTATTCCCCCTTTTTATTTAAAAAAAAATTTACATGTATAGAAATCGATATTAGCAATAAATAAGTCTTGTACATGGTCTCAACGTATTAAAAAGTATTTAACAACAAATGTTACAAAATATATAAAGCACAAAACAAAACCGTCAAGTTTCCTTTTTCCCTCTTCTTCACCAATTTTCATTACATATGTACTTGTTGCCTGTATTAAGCAGTTTCGTTTAGAGCTTGAAGTTATTCGAACATTAAGAGAGGTCTTACTATATTTATAACCTCGACATTTCGAATGGTTTACAGCTACTGTGATGACGGAGGGGATAGAGCTGCTCACAGATCCTTTAGCGACGTAGTTATAGCGGAGTGACAGTTTTTAATGATTGCTGCAATATTTGCGTTAATTTGAATAATTATTATTGCCGTGTAGATGTCACTTCACTTCACAATCGTAAGTTAGAGACTACTTTGCAATGTTAAACCGGTTTAATTACACTATTACATAAGTTAACCACAATAATAACAATGTTTTCGTTTAGTAGTGATAACTGTGTTAGCTTCAACATAAACACGAAAGTTATACGTCACACAGAAAGAAGACTATAGTAATTATGTTTTTGACAATCGCCATTTATTTTTCTTACGGAAATAATGAAGAATAGGCTGTGGAGGAAAAAATCCATACAGGCTATTCTTCATTATTAACGATCTTACGGTATTGATTCCCTTGCGAATTCCAAATCCACATTTACATAAATGATAAAAAACTCATTGCTCCATAAAGCCAACAGATCATTTAGATTAATGACAAAATAATTAATGATAATTATTTAACATTTTTTAAATCTGTTTGATATACTAAAACAATGTCATTTATTTCACACCCACCGATTTTTTATATACTTTAAAATCTGCTTAACTATTTAATAAAGAATATTATGGCAAATTGCATCATTTAAACATGATCACAAAAAAGTGCTCAATTTTAATAAAGCTAATAATAATAACAAAAAAAATGCAAATAACTAATGATACTAACACGCGGTCTTATAAAAAAATATTATATCGTTTTCCCGTTAGAGGATTTATAATAGAAATTAAACACAAACGGTATTTGGAACGAACAAATTTAACCTAAACGTTGTCTATGAATACATGAATCATATTCAAATATTTCATGAGGTTTTTTTTTTATAAAAATAGACTGCAAATCACAATGTTACTATATAAAACACAACCTACAAATAATTATCTGGAGCGCGGGTGGATCAACTCCGGCAACATATACTATTATGTGCTATGTTATATGTTGTTCACCGCGTGCTTTGTAAATCTCTATACACGTGGAAGACAAACAAACAAAAGCAAACGCAAAATGTATACACAAAATATAACCTTCACCTCTAAAACAGGTTAAAAAACGCAATCAAAATCAAAACAGGTTCAAAAATTATTCATAAGTTTGAAGACGCACATAATTCATTTTACTCACAGAGATGTTACTTTTATCAATGAAATGTTAAAATTATAATAAAAACAATCGCACTCGAGATTACATAACAGCCATATCAACAAATTTAGATTCTATGGCAATTTCATTTGTTTTCGTTATTATCTGTGGGAGCATAGACATTCACAGTATTTCGTACAACGGAACGTAAAATAGCTACACACACAAACACCTAATGAAATGTATTAATACTTTTTTTTGTCTTTATCGTAAACTTATTATTTCTACATTACAAATACAATTAAAATCATATTTATTAAATAAGGAAATCTTTCGATATTGCATTTGATTTTTAACAATATTATAAAGCAAAACTTTAAATAACCGCAATTTGTTCAAAGGTGGTCTCGTTTAGATCTAATCATTATATATTTATCTAAAAACGAATTGGCGCAATATAATAATGCAAAAAATAATTTATGTACCAATCAAAATCCATAATAGATGCTACAATGTTTTTGGATGAGATGGAAACGGAAGAGCATTTCCACCACCTCGCAATTTTATTAACCACTTTATTAAATCAATGATGGCGACTTATTTACTTATGTTATAATTGATTGATGTTTAGCTAAATAAAACTTATTGATTTGATTGTTTATGGTTAGTTAGAACACGATACAAAAACCTGATGGTTTACAGGTGATGTGAATTTCTGCAGTGCAATGTGAAATGACTTCGATCTGGCTTGAAAGGACCAACGTCAATTTATGCCGGGTTTCATTAAAATATCTACAGTTATTCAGTTAATAGTGCTTCGTGTGAAAGGAAATCGCGTTAGAGTTGGAAGTATAGTGCGCGTGCGCAAGATGGCGGCGGGATTTGATCGTTAGTCCTCAACAAGTGTTGGCGACGAGCAAACGCAGGTACTTGTAAAGAACATACAGTCTGCCCGCGCGCTTATTCATCTGGGAACCAAAAGAAAAATACCATAAATACTAAATAATAAAATTAACAAGGTTAAAAAAAAAACTATAGCGTATGATATATACATAAATAACTATATCATCGTCACTCATTTTTCAATTTATAATACAGAATAGGATCGAGTTAAAATTATATAAATATTGTATGTATATATATATATATATATATATATATATATATATATAATATGAGATTGCGAAAATAATAAAAAAAACCAACGATTATAATTGCAGGGCTAGACTAGCAATATGAGAGTGTTATATATTATTGATGGATGATACGTGATAATTAATAATTCTAATTTATATATAGATAAATAAACTAAACTAAAAATAAATTATGTAAAGCTAGAATAAGTTTTTTTTAAATACTTACACGTAGTAAAGTTAGATATAATTTACTAATGGTGATGTATTCAGGCAACATATACTATATAGGACAATTGTTAGCCCCAGACAAGCTATTTAAGGATCAGTTTCACTGTTTAAATATACACCAGCTGATGATTTTTTTCCAAAATTACAGAATTAAAAAAATAATTAAAATCAAACATTTTAAGGGAGATTTTCATTTACAAAATAATATCAAACACTCAATTGCTTCCTTACATTTATTTTTGGGAAGCTTTAAAGTTATGTTTATTTGTAGACGAAAACAAATTTTCAAAAGATATCCCGCTTCTGGCCTGAAGTCAGGGTTGCAAGGGTTGCCCACCCTCCAATTTAATGGCAATCAATTCGAAGGATTTCTTTACGTGATATATATTTAGACAGGTTTGGAAATGCATTCAAAGGCTCTGCCTTTCATTGGCAGGATTTCTATCACAACAGCTTCCACCACTAAAGGTGTGCGCGAGATTCCACCCCTCCTCCAGTTGCCTATCCTCACTACCTCCTAATTTATACGTAATTTTGTACATTAAATATTTATTATGGAAAAGGAATAAATACGAATAATCCGATTTCATTCTCACTCCTTCAGATAACTCCGACTAGATTGAACGTGAAAAATTCAGACAAACACAAACTTTGCATTATCACAAGGAATTGTGATGAGTACAGGATGTTGCACAAATGCAGTATTTCCGGGAGGTACCCCGAAGGACTATTAAAGCGAACATAGGAGATTCACGAGCGGCGATGTCTTTAAACACATTAAAAATAATGAGATTCACTTGTTTGTGAGTGTCGGTATGATGATGGTGATGTATTGGCACAGACATACCGTCGACATTACGAAGCCGCTTCGTAGCACCGAAGCGAGTTCCGAGTGCTTCGGAAGCGGTTTCGCGCTTTTTTACGAAGCACTATGATGAAATGCATCTTTTTTTATACAGTTCAGTCCATCTTATTGTCTAATCTTGTTGGTGACTCGGTGACAGAGTGAAACCTCTGCCGCGTCCTCTTCGGGGGAAGCGGTGGCTTCGCGCTGCGCTAACCCGCTTCGCATCTATTTGCACCGCGGGCCTGTCCGATAGAAGTGGCGGTTACGCTTCCGGTCCGACGGCGCCGGGCCGGCGGTGGTGCGCGACGCGGCGCGTCTCACCTAGAGCATTGTTCACCATCAGTTTACGGCGCCTCGGTAAACCACACATTGGACTCGCATTGCTGCTACACTCTACAAGCCTAGCCCAGCGGTTTCGCTCGCTCTTATTACGATACAATCCTCTAAAAACAATGTGACAGTCAACGGATAAACTCCGGCACTTCCGGTTCCAGGCGGCACGGTCAAACAAGAAAAATTCTTCAACTTGACATATATATATATATGTAAATATATATATAAAATTTAGATTATTTTGTATCATTAAAACCTTCTTGTACCTCCCAGATCAATTGCACTTTTTTAACCAAGTAAATATAATAATAGGCTTTATTTTACAATGTACTTATATAGCAAAAGCTACCATTTTCAATTATTTTATAAATATGTATATATATATAAACGCATTTTTTTTTCAATTTCATCCCAGTCATAATCATTTCATATATACAACTATGTTAGTATTTTATGGGGAATAGTAGCAGAAGTATATGAATTAGTCTGCAATGAAACGAAGCGCCGCCCGTGCTAGCCATAAACTTAGATCCGGAAGTAGCGCGATCCGGACGTAATACTTTTGTGGCTGCATGATCGTCACTTACCTGCGCCAGACGCTTCCTTTCGCACCTGCAAGAGGAGTACAAGAACTTGTCAAAAACATTTTCAGAAAAAAATTATCTTGCAATTAATTCGAACAGGAAATTAAAAAATCAGCTATTTCCTTTCCGTACAGCATGGTGCTCAACTAGTGGCTCCTTGTTATGGACAAGATATCACAAGATGATCATCATTCGTCTCATCAATTTGTTTAATAAGTTATCTTTGTATAGATAAATATTATTATGTAAACATTCCTGTTCCGGTTAAAAGGCTGTTACAGCTAGTTGAATTATTGGTCCAACGTGACACTGTCTCAAGTCGACACGTACAATGAGGTGTTAATCATCTTAACTAGCGCCGCGTTGTTATGGGCGGGCGTATCACTTATTAACAGCGAACATCGCTCGTCTGTTACTGCGCCATGTAAAAAAAAATACTTTACTTTAATGGCATTCAGAATAAACTGGAAATTAAAATAGAGTGGGATGTCTGAGTCACAATAAATTATAATGGTACCTTTCGACGGCTTCGGGTTGAAGCAGCGTGTGGTGAACAAAGCGCATGCGCGTGGGCGGCACGCGGTGCGCCGAGATGTGCGCGTGCGCGACGCACGCCGCTACCGCGTCCCCGCCGCGCACTGGCGCGTACGAGAAGCCCGGCTCGTCGCGCGGCACTACCCGCGGCGACGACCTGATGGCGCACAACCCTGCGCACGATCAACATCAACAACAACAGCCGTTACACGCCCAACGGTGAGCATTTCTCAAGGCCTCTAGGATTACAATAAAAATCTCGTGATGGTTTGGATCTTGTGAGAGGTCCTAGATGTACAGTGTTAGACTATTAGTACCACATGTGCCGCGATACAGCCGGGTGTAGATATTTCCTGTGCATGTCCGGCGCCTTGGTTAAATAAACTATTGAGATAATGGGACCGACTTTTTACCAGGCTTAAACGCATGCGCAGGATTAAATTTTGAATTATTCTTAAATTGAAAACAATGTTAAAGATTCGGCCAACCGGCCGGGTGTAAGGGACCCAAGCCGACCTCACTTGCTCGCGGTGCACTCTGCTAACCAACACACGAGGCTCTGGCTCCAGCCAACGCGCATTGGGCCAGTATGGCGAGTAGGCCTAAATCACCCCGTATGAAACCCTGCAAAGGACGGCCTCTCGTGCCCAGTGATTCGGGCGGCACAGGACCGATCAATGTGGGGGTCTTTAGGGCAGGCCATGTCCAGCGGTAGACCTCTATCGCCTGATGGTCGTGGTGGTGATGGCTAAGAGGATCTCTTGCTCTTAACGCCTCTTTTAAATATTCACTATGGTTGTGCTCACCTGTGATGTAGATGTCTTCGAGATGAAAATAGGTGGTAGTGAGCGCAGCCCCGTAGAGAGATTTAGCGGCGGGCGCAGACAGCGTGTACCCCGTGCCTGACAGATAGCGCGGGTACACGCGCCCTGCGTACATATAGCGAGGGCTGTACCTGTGGGCGACGGCGTACGGTTCGTGTATTATGTATAGAGAAACGTTATCTAGTCTTTTAAGGACCTCTGAAATCCTCTTCGCTTTTCGCTTGGAGTTTAAATATTGGTAAGGAACTCATCAAGGTAATAACATACCACTTGCTCTTTGAGTTCAGCACGGGTCGAGCGCCGCAGATGAGGTCACCAATCAGCAGGTACTCTTTGTACATGATACCTCTGGCGACGCCTTCGTCGAAAGCTTTCGCGCGCTTGCGCAAGTTCGACACCAGGCTGGGCACGTTAATGTACATGTCGTCATCGGTTTTCAGTATGTAGCGAACTGGAAATGAAATGAATATATATCTAAATATTACTTATTTAAGTTTGTTTACATTCTGCTAAGCAACGAAGTCAGCAAGATGTTCACACGTTAGCCCTGCACTCTCGGGCTAGTAAGAATAGGACTAAAGTAATCCTTGCCTGTCGTAGCAGCAAACTACAAGGGTCTTGGAATTTCGCGGGCGTTAAGAGGGAGCTCTTTTCGCTCAACAAGCAAACCTGCGTGGAACAGCGTATGGCTCAGCGATGGTGTTTAGGAAGGTTAGCCTCCTCCTCAGAGACGTATAACAGAAATTGTAGAGGGGCACCAGTGCGTTCTATAAGAGATTCCGGAGTCTCTCCGAATGCACTGATGCAGACCACCGAGGGGCTTTTAGTGTGTAAGAATCTCAAATATACTCAACAACAACAACAACAACTTGCCCGCACAAACAGGGTATCTCTCCAAGATTTCCCCCTCGAAACCAATAGAAAGATGTTCAGACGTTAGATGTTAAATTTCATTCTTCAAGTGATATTATTAGCTACAGTATCCTTCAAAGATAGTAAAGGTAATTAAGGTGCTCATTCAACCGGTCACTGCCAATAGAAACCTACTGCTAATGGTTCTAGATTAAAAGGAATGGATGGAAAAGGAAAGACCTTATTAATTACATCATACATTATATTTGGTGCTATGGTTTCAGAAGTTAAATAAGGAACTTCTGCAGGTTTTACTGATGTCATATACTCACCAAAAACATCCAGGTAAAAGGTAATAATGGAGGGAAATTGAGTTGTGCGTACATAAGGGGAGAGAGTGGATACGGAGCCAATCGAAACACGATTTCTACTCACGAAGATTGAATTTCACATTAACACGTTCTAACCTTTTAAAGGGGTGTTTTCAACCCTTCTCATAAAGATTTCAAAACTTATTAAGAACTTCACTCACCACTTTCGTTGCAGTTATTTGTGACCCACTTGAGCATCATGATAGATTTTAGCGTTAAATTGTTGTAGGAGTCGACGAATCCCTCCTGTATGATATCACCGTACGTTTCCACCTCGGCCTCGATCTTCTCCTGAATTTCGGTGTCGTTGTCGCGCGCCGGCAGGCCCAGGAGAAACACCAGCTTGAAGTCCGGATCGACGTCGGCGTGTTCCGGTTCGGTCGCCGCTTTGGGGAAAGTTTTGACGTGTTTCAGGAGCGATATGATCTTACCCACGTCTGGGTTATCCTCGTATCCTTTCGGAGGTATCTTCATTATATTACTCCCATAGTCGTAGTCGAAGTCTGCGTCGTCGTCCTGATCGCCCAAAACTTTATTCATGTCGAATTCTGGCAACATGTTCTCGTCCTCTTTCTCATCTTCGAAACGCTTCTCCTCTACGGGTTCCGGGTTCTCTTTGACCATGTTGCTCTGCAGCGCTTTCGCCAATTCCGGCAGGAGTTGGCCGAAGCCGGATATGTCTCGCTTAAGCCTATCTAAACTTACACTAGTACTGTTGGACCTAATCTTAGATTCTACGTCGAGGCTTGCGTTGTAGTTTTTGTACTTTTCTTTCACCGCGTGGAATATTCTGGATAGCTTGAGGTAGCTCTGGTAGTTACCCCAAGTCTCCCTGATGGCGACCCGTTGGCCGAAGTTAACGGTGGACGAGCATACAACTATGAGAAGGAATAGTTTGTTTTTTTCTTTTCTGTTGCTTTTTGGGCACAAGTCTTTTGGTTGGTGTATTGTAGTTACATTTTCTGGTTGTACGTATACCTTAGTGTCCCTGTTTGTATGGGAGGACCAGCCCGCTACCGCTGCTGTGGACATACGAAAATCTTTCATCACTTGGATTAAAAAAATACATCGTTACGCATATATTAAAAGTTTTAAATCGGGGTGTAAGGCGTTCCGCACAACATCTTACGGAACCCAAGCTAACCTCACCCACACGCGGTGTACCCAGCTGACCACCCACCATCCCGCAACCTAAGACCCAATTCCCTTTAATAAATTCTAACAAGGACATCTTTGGGAGAGGGCTATGTCCAGCAGTGGACGTTTACAGACTGATGATGATGATGAATTGATGTGCATATAGTTTATACTGTGGTTATATAGGCTCGCCACTCACGTTTCGGGACCTGATCATTGGCCTTATTATATACAGGTATGTACAGCAGCACGCAGAAGAGTATCATCGCGGTGCTGAAGAGGAAGAACTTGGCTAGGACGCTGAAGGTGGACCTCCTCTCGCGCTCCTCCGCCTTGTCCTCGCGTACGTATGGCGCGTACCGACGATACTTCTCGTGCCTACAATTATCTTTAAGTTTACAACAATTTCTATATATTTATATTTACTCGTATATAACAATAGCTTGTTTATGCTTAATGTTTTCTATTAAAAAATCAACAAAAGTCTTATCCGATGTTTTGACGGGACAGTATGTGTATATATGTAACATTTAATAATTTCATAGTTTTGCTTACTATAACATAGTTTTAACCTCTAAAAAAATAAGATTCTTCTATACATAATGTGATCGATGTGGAGCTCATTGGGGGAGGCCTATGTCTAGCGGTGGAAGTCTATCGGCTGATGATGATGATGATGATAAATAATGTGTACATAATGATAATTTAGTATCTCCTCATATATAATATACAAATGATCAGTAGTTATTTTTATTATAGATCCACAAACATCTTACCTATATATGTCATATTTCTTTTTTGTTATATTAATAATTCTTTAAACACATTAAAGTGCAACTTTGGTTTTAATTAACACTGTAACATAATTATTACTATAAGTGTTACATAGTATTAAGTTAACATATGTACTGTCATTTGTATTAAAACCTCATCAAAGTAAATAACTTTATTTCTTAAAACTATAACTTAATTTCAGTTCTAAAAACTTTTTAACAGGAGATTTTTTTTAAATCTATATTGATTCATATGGTAACATATGGTGATGACCTTTACCATCATGTAAACTAAGCCCGTATGTCTTCGCGTTATTGGGAGATTGATGAAATCTGCAGAATCTCTGAACTCTAGCCTTTTTATAACTTGAAACAAATCATCAACACATCTTAAAGACCATCCTTCCAAGACTCGCTTAGTAGGCAAAGTGAATCTCCACCTTCATCTTCTTTATGTCATATTCCATGAAAGACAAAGGTCTCCAGTCTTGTTCTTTACAAAGAGAAGTTTCTTGAAAGCATTTACGGTTATACCTTGATTAAACCTGACATCGGTTAGTATTTTTAATGTAAATGACAAAGTAACCTGTAAGACAGTATGGGGCTGTCGTCACTATCTCTACTCGAGTACAGCAGCTCATCTTCCTCCCAGTCTTGTACGGCGCCATCACCACCTGCCATGTATTGCCGCTGGAAAAGGTAACATTTATTCGTAAGCTATAGAAGACAGAAGACTGAGAGTATAAAGGAACAGAGACTAATACCAAAAAATGTGGACCCTATTACGCACATCAAGGGGTGCTGAAGACCGTCCAGGTATACAGCGGCTGTTTCTACCGCCAAACTTTGTTGTACACACTGAAGTCTAGACAGTTTCCGGCTGGAGACCTACGACATCAGTAAAAAAACCTTTTTCATAGTAACAGAATGATTACTTGATTATTACTTGAAATTTGAACAGGCTCCGCCATCTCCGACCAGCTCGGAGTAGTGTTTACTCAGCAACGCTGTATTACGCGCAAAATATTATATTTCTCTCAACGTATTGTTTACATTATATTAATATGTTGTCATAACGTAGTAGTGTCACGACTCACATTCACGATATACGTGATCTTATTGTTATAAACAAACAAAATTTACATGTAAATAAATATATTTATGGAGACAAATCTCTGTCTGCATAGTCCTCGATCTACACTAACTGCCTCTGTGCGCAGAGGCTAACCACTAGCCTTGTAACAGATCCTGCTAACGTGGAGTATAGGAACCGTGATAGCTCAGTGGGTTAGCTAGCTATACGTCAGCAGATGCAGTTTCAATTCCCATTGGGTTTGAATTTCCGGTGAAGGAAAACATCGATGTAGGAACAACCACCTCACACACTTAGTTAGGCCAGCGACGTAGATAAATGGCCTTGATTCTCTTCTGTTAGTAGATCTTTATTCCTAGCGGAGGGATCATTAATTAGAGTTTTTATCTACATTTTAAAAAACGTGGTGACGAGCGGAACATTCACCTGATGGTAAGTGTACTCGCCCATAACAAAAGTGATGCTATTAAGGATGATACACACAGCACCACATCGTGGTCGCCGTCTTGACACGTAAGATGTCAGGTCCCGGTATCCCAGTAAAATAACTAGCTACAGCGCTCTTTAAACTGGAACACAGTTCCACCATCGCATTGACATTCTCGCTGTAACAGTTGCATAGCGATAAACTTATGAGTCAGAGGACCGTTGAGCCAAGATACTTTATCGTCTATAAAGATAAAGCTTCATGGTTAACAATAACAACAGCCTCATTGTCACTGTACATCATGTCAAATTAAATTAAACTCTATATAACTGTAAATATGGAAATACGACAAGACTGAAGATTTACAACGAAAATAACGTCACTTATATAAAATGGCAAACGTTATCATCATCGACGAACAGACGTCCACTGCTGGACACAGGCCTCCAAAGATCTCCACATCGATCGCCCGGCACCGGTAACGGCACACAGTATATATACTTTATTAACTTAACACAATTCACTTGTAAGGTGCTCGATGCCTTTCATCACATCTCTTAGTATGCTTTGATGTCACAGAATGTATTTGTACAACTGAAATTGAGAATTAAATTTACATATTTATACCTTTGTTACTTTATATAAAGATAATTTATTAATATATGACCTAGTAGTTAAATTAATCTGTATTAATTTCTCATTAATCAAAACCTAGAAAAATCTATTCGCGTAATTAAACTTAAATAAGTTATTGTTATACTGGTCAACAGTCAAACGATACACGAACGTACACTAACAGAAGGTGAAGAGTCCACCCAATGTTTTCGCGCGCATCTTTCGTTTACTTGACTTCAATACTTTTCTTGAATACATTACAAGAAGAAAATGCACCAGAATTTATGATACAAGTGACATCCAAACCCTTGGTGTTGGAGATAAGGTGGAATTTACCATGAACCATGTTTGGTGTATTTATGCGAGGGGACGCCTCTGCCTCGTCAAAAGCGTCACCGAGAGCCGCCTTTGATGCACTAAGTGTAGTCTTTGTCCGTCCGGCTCGACGTCTTCTAATTGATAGCTTTGAACATGATGTGGTAGTTCATTGTCACACTTCAAATGCCAGTAATTTAAAGGCTTCTCGAAACTGGGAATACTATTGTGTGTAACATATGTGAAATTACTAAGACGTGTGGCAGGATGTCGCAATGTAAATATTCTAATTAACACCTTATTGTTTATATATGTACCATTTGTCCTGATAATACCATTCTGCATTTCCATGTAGGGTCTCTGTTGCCGGAGACCGTCTAGGTAAGTAACCAACAACAAATATTACTGTCTCAACGAGACAAGCATAATATGGTGAACCTATCGCTCATCTCGTCGCTTCTTTGTTATAAAAAAACACATCACACAACATCAATTCTACTTTAAAAAAGTAATCTCTGTCATCGGAATCCACCAAGCTGGTAAATGGAGTAGCATTGACGCAAACTTGGAGAACTTCCAACGTCATGTTAACCACACCATTACGGTTTTCCACTCTGCAAAGTTCTGTTAGCGAAACTTCAATGTTGCTTATGCACATCCATTCTGTTTTAGTTCGAAGATTTTTAATTCTGCAGCATCTTAGCACATCACTTTGATCTAGTTTATTTTTGTCTTAATTCAAAAGTAATCTAGAATGTTCTGAACTACAATGAATTGTACTTAGAGAAGGTCTTTAAAAACATGTCCAGTATAATCTAGGACTTTGACGGTAGGACAGTCTCCTTCTAGGAGATGTCACGAGGTCCCAGTAGCTGTTGGTAAGTCCCACACCAAGTAGATAGTAGTATAAGGTGGTGCCTTGTATATCGTACGGTATTGGTAGTCACGGTGCGCACCGGAAGTATATTGAATAATTGCTTGTCGCTGTGAATGACTAAACAACTGTCCAGGACAATCTACAGCCGTACAAACATACAAATACTGTTTTGATGTTAATATATAATTAACGACTATTAAGCACTTGGTTTACCACCCACGCGATCTTTATTTCAGTAAAAATAACCTCCCCCCCGTGCAACGCGTGTTCTGCCTTTCTTCTTTCAACACAGTTTATTTTTAACTTTGGCGCTGGCTAGATTTGTATGAAAATAATGGTCTTCCACATTTTAAATAATGCAAGGGTTATAAACACCCCAATACAAAAAGTGGGATTTGTAATTAGGCATCCCAAGTGTCGCAGCTGCTAGACCCTGAAACCAATTTTAATTGTTAATAATGATATCGATCCTTTTTCCAGTTCTCTCATATATGGTATGTTACAATATTTAATGTGTTTTTTTTTTAAAATCGAGAAGCGACGGAACGTCCGGGACATTCATCTGTTGGTAAGTGATACCACCTCCCCATCATCATCAGCCTTTCTAAATCTACTGCTGTATGTAGGCCTTCTCCAATGTCTTCCATTAGATACGATCTTCAGCTTTTCAAATCCACCCAGTACTGACCGCTTTTATAATGTCGTCAGTCCATCTTGAGTGGGGGCGTCGTGTACGTGACTTCCACTCCAACACTTTGCTTCCCACCTGCCGTCATTGACACGGCAGACACGGCCGACCCTCTGCCACTTCAATTGGCAGATTTTGAGAGGTACGTCGATCTAGACAATCGGCTTCAATAGAGACCTTCCACAAACCCTTCTTCCATCATATTTTTACTATTATAATACCATTTTTTAATTATTATTTTTAACATCCATATATCTTGATGTACTTTAATAAATACCATTACTTAGTGGTTTTACTTATGTTTTAATAAAGGAGCTTTAAGCTATTAAATTTATTATTGATCTCTTTCGCTAGGGTCGTTCCCTTATCTCTAAGGATCGTGGTCAGTGCTAGGGTTGCTGTCTGGAGCGGACGATCTGCTGCCACCAGTTCTTGTCCAGCGCATCTCTATCGATCATTATTATCCATAGTCCCCACAAAGCGAGGCATGGACGAGATGTTTTATTCCTGGTATCGTATTCATCGTGATTATTTAATTTTCATAGAAGATTCTTTTATTCCCAGATTACCTTAAATTTGACTAAGATTTTCATGGTTTTGGTTATATGATACTGTTTAAAAAATTGAACGAGACATATTTCTATACCAAGACATATCAGACAATCAATAATACACTTCTGCTCGTGCATCAATCGCTGGTTAGGATATAGTCTAATGTGACGATATTCCGATATAAATCGTTTATTATTCGCTAGCAACACAAGCTCAAATAAAATAAGCTGTTCGCAAATCCAGAATCAAGTCGTATATTGCTACTATAGATTAATCGCGGTATCGCCTCGAAGTTCAAAATGAGATTTAATCATCCCTTGGTCGAACGCTTCCATATAGTATCCTCTTCTTACGACACTGGAAATTTCCAGAGACATCGTTCTAGAAACTTCTAGAATTTTTTTTCTAATGAAATATCAATTCATTATTAATGATGACATATTGTTCATTCTAAACTCATCTCCGGACACTTAACTGCCGGCGCATGGCTCCCTTTATATTTCTGGAATATTCTAGATCATTCGAGATCGATAATTTTTGTAACAACCGTTTAAAATATCATAATTTACATTCATTCGCCGAATATTGTATTACGGTTGCGCAGGCGCAGTGACGGGTAGCAGGTGAAGCGCATCCACTTTCTATTCATGATGCAATTTATATACGCGGCTCGATAGTACAAAATATCATCTACCGAATTTAGGTCAAAGGTTCGATTGTTTTTATTGGACAATATTTTTATTCCACGAGACGACGAGACCAGCGAGACACTTTACCTGCTTGTTAGTAATACGCCCCCTTAGAACATCGTAGCGCCAGTTAGGATGACACACACAGCACCACATTTTGCTCGTCGTCTTGTGACAAATATTGTTGTCTCATTACCCCAGAAATTTCACTATCCACAGCGCCCTTCAAACTAGAACACACTACTGTTTGTCGACAAAAATTTCAGCTGAACTAAAGCATAGTACGCAGCTTTAAATTTACTGTGCTATATTCATGAAAGATCCTAATTAGTTGGTGAAATTCATGAAAAGTTGGTAAGTATTTAATTGTAGAGACAATTGTAACGATCGCAATGTTTAAGTTTTTTTTTTCGAGAATAATATCGTCACAATTTAGCGATATTTACATTAAAAAGGTGTTTAATAGGTTAGCGATAGTCATAATTAAAGGAAACAGAGACAAAGGATAAATAAGTATATGCAATTATTTGACTAGTTTTTCGTGTTTTTATGTGATAAAGCAACTTTGTTCCCCTTGATGATATACGGCATACACGCATAATAATATAGTTATCAAGGTCTCAGTTTTGTTAATTTCAGAGACCATGAAAATTCGCTAAGTTTACGATTAGGCTTTAACAGAGTAATATTCATACACTACTTACCACTTAGAAATAGAAAAATGTGTATCTATATGGCATCAATGGCATCATCAATTTCCATTTAAGTTACGAGTCCAAAATATAGTAATGTCACTCACTGCATGGTGGTGGCATATATAAAGTTGAAAGCTCTAACGTAAAAGAGTCTATTCAAAATGTCGGACTACGTTACGTTAGATACTCTATACTAGAGTTTAGCCGAGTGACATAATTCGATTTGGTGACCGTATTCGAGCAAGAATCCTTACAATGGACTCGGTATGAGCTGGAATGTAACAAATACATAATCCCCTGTGCCCTAGACGTCTCTAGACATTTTTAAGTGCCAGATATTCTGTCTGTATTCATTTAATATAGTGGGACTGTTCCCCGCTCGCTTTGGTACACGAAACTCCCCTTCACCTCACTTTAGGGATGGAATTTTGTTAAATCAATTCTTAACTAACCTATACTCGGCAAAAAAAAATCCTGTTCGATTTCAAGTCTATAGGCCTTGTGGTTCCAGAGAAATCATGACGAGTCTCTACATAGGTAGAAATCCCTTATACATATAGATAGAAAATGTGTTCGTCCTTATGATTGTTGACACAAACTCAAAGCGTATGCCGAGTCGTGTACTACCAAATTCTGCTTTTTGGTGGTGTTATACCACTTGGTGATAATCAATACGATTGCAAATAACAATGATGTCGCCTGGAGGAAGATGATAATTATGTTCAACCAAGTCTTTTCGCCAGCGACATCGGACCTCAAAACAATTTAAACGGTGAGGGTATCTTTCCAGTCTCCAGCTAGAGAGCAAAAACTGCAAACGATTCTTTTTCGTGAAGTTTTTAAGGAGACAGCACATGATTATCTTTGGTTTTAACGGATAAATCTTGAGAGTACTCATCAAGTATATGATGCGGACCATGTGCCATTTAATGGGAAAGTATTGTAGCTGAAGCTCTCTATGTCTACCACTAACATTGACGCTCCAGAAAAACGCAAGCAATCCCATCTTTACTTAATTACAGTTAACCCCAATATCTCTACATTTTATTTGGAATTCCACAAGGAATTTTAAACATTGAATTATCATCAAGTTTTACATGGTTATTGTTAATTACGGTAACGTTTTTAATTTTATGCTAAATTATGCTAAACGTAATCCGATTACTGAATATAGATAAGCACGCAATTAGCTGTTTGATTTAAGAGAAAGTTAAAGCTTAGAAATTATTTCGTTATCATCATTTAATCCAAGTCCGTTAAGTTTTACCACTTAAATATCACAAGTGACCTGAAGATCATGTATGTTTATATTGTTGTGTAAAATTTAGATATGTAACTTATTTTGTTAATATATTTTAATAATGCAACGTCCCTCTATTCATACTGCGGGCATTATCCGTAAAGAAACAAGTGGAGTAATGAGAATACTCTCATGATGTTAATTAATTAACCTGAATAAATACTTTTTCAATGATATTATCATGAATTTTATAAGTAGTGGGTCAATTAAATCATTGCACGCCATTGTTTCACAAATAATTGCATGATTCAGGTGAGAATTGCGCGCAAGGTTACGTTCCAACTGTAGTGGGTAAATCATAAATATTTATTGCAAAACAATTTAATACAGTTTTCAGTTCAGATTTCAGTTCGATATATCAGTCGCCAAAAGGCAGTGTGAAGTCATCACTGTGTTCCAGTTGGAAGAGCGCTGCAGCCAGTGGGACTACTGGAGCAATGAGTATCGTACTAACTAGCGCCGCGTTTTCATGAACAGTATTCAGAACACCATTCATCATCAGGTGAATGTCTGGATAGTCGCTTTCCCGAATTTGATATCATCTTAAGTTAGTAAAACCTTCACTGAAATATAAGCATGTCGTGTAACCAAGCGGGTTGGTAAAGATAAATATTTAAATACCGTGCACTCTTTGCTTGCGCCTCGTGTTGAGATGAAACTGTAGGAGTCAAACGGTCAAGGCTCCACGTCTTAAGAAACCGGGTTAAGAGAACACGTTAGAGTGAGAGAGAACTGTAATTGTTATGCCAATTCTTCTAACAACCGGCTTTCTAAATATACAAAAAAAAGAACTAGACAACAGTTTTGGAATTATCAAGAATTTAGGTATTCACAATTTTTTATAACAACGATCAGCTGACTCCTCGCTTAAATAACTGATATATGCCCTGTAGTCTTAACCTATCACGAATATGACTAAGGTAACCCATGCCTGTCGTAGACGACGAATAAATGGGTTTACGGATCCATGGATTTTGATGATGCAGATCGTCGTTGTCCAACTTAAACGAGCCCAAGGGGGACAACTATGAGGTGTTTTCGTGTTTGTCGTGGCGACTGTTCTGTTGATGATTGCGGTCCTCCACGGAAGTAACTCAAGCGTAGGGTACCGGTGGTTAGAGATCCCGTGACACCACATGACACTAAGAAAGATCACCGAAGAGATTTTCTTCATCATCAGTCGTTATACATCCGCTGCTGAACATAGGCGTCCTCCAAGATCTCCACATCGATTGATCCTGTGCTGCTCGCAAAACCGCCAGGCACTAGGGGTCGCCGTTTTAAGAGATTCATATTGGTGGGATGAGATTTAAGATTCTAAGTAACACTGTCAAATCAAATGATATCAAAATGTCTTCTCTACTGAAGCAGGTTAACTTTTGAAGAAATCCTTTAGGATAAAAAAAGGTTAACTGATATAATAATAAAACAAACTTGATTTCCTAACACACAATTTTGCTTATTATTTAACATTTTTGTTATGAATATTTATATGGACAAGAATCCTCGTTTCGGATGTAGACCTCCTCCAGCTTATTCCGTCCTCTCTAACTCTTAACTTTTGATTCTACATCTATTCCTTGATTCTTTTCTGGTCTTTCCCACAATATCACATATTTTATCCATGTCTTATCGGTACATCTTGAAATATGACCGTTCTATCTCTACTAATTCAAGAGGATATTCTAGGTCTTCTAAAATGTCTGTCTCTTTATTCATCGTTCCAGCTTTTTGACAGTTTTATAAGGAATCGGAGGGAGTAGTTCCTAATCACAATCCTATTATTCAATCAGCTGTTCTCAGAATGTTGTTCAGTAGTCATACAAGTTAGCCAGAGTTTAATGAGTAATCACGCTTGGCGATCCTTGCCTGCTTAGCCACTTAACATGAGAAATCGAGAGCAAGTTAACAAGGGATCCTTACGCGCAGTACTTAACGGAGGGGTCCGAAAAGGATCAAAATAAGGTTATTGTGTGTTGTTGCAGTGTTGTGTCAAAAGCATTATTCACCGACACACACACACACACACACACAGATGTAATGTAACCGGTACACTGTATCTCCAACGAACACGGCAATTCATGGCCATCCTGCGCGCGCTTGAGTACATTACTCATTGTTGCTATTTTTAATTCGCGATCCATACGGGCGCTACATTTGCTTCACCATCAGGACGAAACCGGCGAACTAGTATGCAAACATTATTGGGGATTTAAAGACATATACCTTTTTTGTGGTTTAGGGAGGGAAGTCAGGGTTATGTGAGATTTTTACTTACTGAAACTCTCTCGGTGGTCTGCATCAGTGCATTCGGAGAGGCTCCGGGATCTCTTATAGCATGCACCGATGCCCCTCTACATTTTGTGTTACACGGCTCTGAGAAGGAGCCTAACCCTTCTAGGCATCATCGCTGAGTTTTACACTGTCCCACGCAGGATCGCTTATTGAGCGATAAAGGTCCCCAACCTTAAGGCCCCCAAAACTCCTAAACCCATTCAGTCCCCTTTTACGATAGGCAGAGCTTAGCTTAGTCCTATTCTCACTAGTCCGAGACCACAGGGTTGTAGAGACATGTACCTAGTGAAATAACTGGTGGTAGGTCTCTGTTGGATCTGCGCGAAATGGCTAGCAGTACTAGAAGCGTATAAACGAAGATCAGGCTAAGTGGCGTTCTTTATAAGAGATCTGTGTTCAGCAGTAGACTGCCGCAGGTTGATGTTGAAGATGATGAGGTCTCTTTTGCTGGAGACTAGGCAATACCACCGCAGCTTATGTTTTTGCCGCCAAACAATAGTGTACAAACATTATTATATTCCGGTTGAAAGGGCGTTGGGTTAAAGATATATAACGTCTTATGTCTTAAAGTGACGAGCACGTACTGGTGCTGTGTATATCATCCTAACTAGCCCAACATTGTTACGGGCAGGTGCATCACAGAGCATAGACAATCTTTTTTCAACTTTTGGAATTTTCCTCTTAATCATTCCAGTCTTAACGTCATCCCGATCATGTTGAATTTTTAAAGACCAATGTATTTTTTTTATTATTTAATTAAGCGACAAGACGAGCGCGACGTTCACCTGATGGTAAGTGAAACGTTTGCCTGTAAAAACATAGCACTAGTGAAGATTATATATACTGAACCACATTGTGCTCGTTGTAAGACATACAAGATGATGAGTCTCATTACCTCAGTAATTAAATTATCTACAGCGTCCTTCAAACCGAATCGTAGTAATGTTTGCACAATACTGTTTGTTGACCCCAACAAAGACATACCACCAGTAAAAAGTTGGTAGTTTGATGTAAAATTTGTAGACGTATCCTGCAAAGGTCAGAATCCGAAAATGAGACATGATCTAAGCGAAGAGACGAACAAGTGTCTATTACAGGGGTAACAAGATCGTATCGCACGCCTGCTGGAGATGAGCTCAATGTGTTGTGGCTAAACATACTAATTGACGGCCCGCTGGTAAACGATGCGCAGCCGTATCATTTACCACCACATGACCGTCCTTCTCAACTCAACGTTCAGAATTAGCGTGGACTGTAAGAAAGTACCATTTGGTATTAAGTTGCCTTTTTGTACAAGAAATGTTTTATATAAATAAATATTTTAATCAAGATTTTTACTGTCTATCATCTATTCTATAGTAGTCTAGTAGTGTTTCTGATATATATATATTAATAGCTTTACTCACTACTACTAGGTCCGTGTTGTTTCGCGGCCTTGAGAGTGGGAGCTCTTATCGCTCAACTAGGCGATCCTGCGTGGGACAGCGTATGGCTCAGCGATGGTGCATAGGAGAGTTAGGTTCCTCCTCAGAGACGTGTAACACAAAGTGTAGAGGGGCACCGGTGCATTCTGTGAGATATCCTGGAGCCTCTCCGAATGTACTGATGTAGACCACTGAGGGAGTTTTAACGAGTAAGAATTTCACATAACCTTGACTTCTCCCATAAGCAGTGTATTTTTCGAAGATTTCCCCCTTGAAACCAGAGAAAAAAAGTACCACCGCAGCACCTATTGCAGCTAACAAACGGTACTGTGGAAACAATGTGTTCCGGATTGAAGGGGGCTGTAGCTAGTGAAATTACTGGGGTAATGAGACTCAACATTTTATGTCGCACGACGAGCGCAATGTGGTGCTGTATATTCCATCCTAACTAGCGGCGCGTTGTTATGGGTTTGGCGTGTCACGTGTGATCAGGTTCGTCGTTTTATAGAATAAAAAAAAAATTAAAATATTAGCTCATTGTAGATAATAACCGGTATGTCTTTAGCCGACTTTCCCTTTGATAAAGAATATATGAATTTCCAATGAAAACGCAGACGCGTTGTGTATACCGGTCCACTTAATTGTTTACGAGCGTCACGAGATATTAATAGATAAGTGTGGAACGGCGACATGACCTTCCTAACCCTGCTAACTACACTACATTAGCTACATCCCGAGTACGCTTACGTATAGACCATTTTAAACTTGAATCGTCATCATCATCACAACTATAATCGGCCTTTTAACCATCGACGTAGAGGAGGTGCACAATTCATCAGGCAATTTCTTTGTTTATATGTAACTCACTCTTAATCTTATTATCACCATCAGCCGATAGACGTTCACTGCTGGAAATAGGCCTCCACCAAAGGTCACATACAGTCAGCATGGCCTCCGGTACCGCTAAGCACTAGGGGCTCTCATATGGTGGGATTTTGGCCATTTCCCACCACGTTGGTCCAATGCAGGTTTGCAGGAGCCAGAGCCTCGTTTGTTGATTAGCAAGGTGCACCACGAGCAGGTGAGGTTGGCTTGGGTTCCGCGAGTTGTGGTGCGGGAACCCTTACACCCCTTTAATTTTCTCGAAATAGTGAAACTGGAAAGTTTTATTATGAATCTATTAATTATTATTTTTTAATCAATTAAGCTACGAAATGAGAGGGATGTTCAACTGATAGTAAATGCGCCTGCTAATAGCGACGTGGCGCCATTATTATTATATACATTATGTATATAATATTATATAATATTATATTAGTATTATATACATTGCACCACATTGTGCTCTTCGCCTTGTTAAACCTCATTACCCCAGCAATTTCACTAGCTACAGCGCCCTTCAAACCGGAACACAATAATGTTTACACGCTACTGTACGTCGGCTGCAACAGGAGCTGCGGTGGCACCAGCAGTTAATTCTATTAGAACTTTCCTTTTAACACTTTCTATTTAATGTTAAAAAGGTCTTCCTTCTGACTTTCTAGATCAGAGGTCCTCAAAAGTGGTACGCTCGTAAGTTTCCCTGTTTCTCGAAAAATTGGGGAATAAATCATCAGGTTGTTATATTTTAAGATGCATTGAATAATAAGTCAATTCACAACGATACGTTTCATTAATAAAGCATTCATAATTATTACAATTTATAGTATAATATATTACCTAGGTACATGTTGTGTTCCTAAGTCCTAATTTTTTTTATATATATTTACTCGTTGTAGGCAAGACACTGCCTTTTGCAACAGAGCGTAAATTGGAGCAGGAGCCACAGACTTTAATAAAGTAATTTTGAATAAAGAGTTGATTTTTTTTATTTAAAACATCCTGTCAGTGGTCCGTGGGATATAATTTCTGAATGTATTGATCTTTGAGGTCAAAATGATTGACGACCGCTGCTCTTAATTGCGTGCAAACATGGTTGTGTTTCAATTACAATGGATTAACGAGCCCAACGTCTGTCTCAGAGAGTGATCTGCTGTGATCACTCTCAGACAGACGTGTAA
This sequence comes from Ornithoptera priamus, assembly GCA_029034505.1. NCBI lineage: Eukaryota > Metazoa > Arthropoda > Insecta > Lepidoptera > Papilionidae > Ornithoptera > Ornithoptera priamus. The sequence continues at coordinate 716,233 of JARDWD010000565.1, forward strand.
ACATTCTAATCAGCACCTCATTATATATATGCCAGAATACCATCCAGTGGAAAATTCTGATCGATTCATCGCTTTATCGTACAGTAGTAAATTGTTATTGGTAGGTCTCTGTCGCCGGATACCGTCCAGGTAGGTACCATCGCAGCTCCTATTGCAGCCGACAAACAGTACTGTGCAAATATTATTGTGTCCCGGTATGAAGGACGTCGTAACTAGTGTAATTAATTAAAAGGAGACTCAAGATCCTGTGTCTCAAGACGATGAACAGAGTGCGGCGCAGTCTAGATCTTCCTGACCAACGCCACGTTGTCATGGACATTTGCCATTGGGTGAACATCTCGAGCTTCTCGTGGCTTAGTCGAGTATAAAAAATTGTCTCATCATCATCATCAGCCGATAGATGTCCACTGCTGGACCCAGGCCTCCCCCAAAGATCTCCACACCGATCGGTCCTGAGTTGCCCGGATCTAGTGGCTTCCTGCGACCTTCACTAAACAGTCAACATGGCCTACGATATCACCGGACACAGGGGGTTGTCGTTTGTAGGGTTTAATTTTAGGAGATATGGCTCATTCCCACCACGCTGGCCTAATGCGGGTTGGTGGGAGTCAGAGCTTGGTTTGTTGAATAGCAGGGTGCACCACGATTGCTATGATACTAGAGTGCTATGCTCGGAGTGTCTCTCTCGATTCAGAAATGTGAAGATCCGCAACAGAACCAAGGTCACCGACATATCCCAAAAAATTGCTAGACATAAGTGGCAGTGGGCATGGTACATTGCTCGAAGGACGGAGACGGTCGATGGGGCAGTAAGGTCCTCGAGTGGCGTCCGCGTACCGGTGGACGTAGTATTGGGGGCCTCCCACAAGGTGGACCGACGATCTGGCGAGAATCGCGGGAACCCACAGGATGCAAGCAATGCGGGACCGATCGATGTGGAGATCTTTGGGAAGGCCTATGTTCAGTAGTAGACGTCGACGGCTGATGATGATGACCACGAGCAGGTGAGGTTGGCTTGGATCCCATGAGTTGAGAAAGCCAACCCATGATGCTGTGTAAATATCAGTGCCAGCATATTTCTATGGTCAGCAGGCGATTAATATATTTTAATATATCTGTGTATGTTGCATAAATAGACATCTCTAGATATATAGTGATATAAATTTAAATAAATGAATGTATATACACAAGTGCAGGTTCAACGGAGCGTTGAGAAGCTGTATCTGGACTATAAGATAGATTAACAAACAAGACCTCTTTGAAGTGCCGCGGAGCGAACGATATAGGACCTTAGTGATAAAAACATAAGGACCTTTAAACCGGTGATGAAGTGGCGACTTATGGATAGGCATGACTCAACTTGTGGCCTTAAACTTTAACTTTCGAAATAGATTGTAGAAAAAAAAAAATTATATTGTCATAGCAACTAAACGATACTTATAAACGGTAGATAGGTATCTAATACCTTTTTTTTTAAATAATTAAGCGACAAGACGAGCACCACGTTCACCTGGTGGTTAATGATACGCCCGCCTATAACAACGTGGCTCTATTTAAGATACTGTACACTGCACCGCGTTGCACTCGTCGTCTTGAGACATTTTTTGTTTCTATAGGAACGGTGGGCAAACGAGTGAACAGTTCACCCGGTGGACTGAGTCCCCTTGCCTCCAGATCGACTGGCAAACCAGCATGAGAGTTTTTCACATGACTATCTGTGATAAGAAGTTGACAAAGGTGCCGTCCTCGGACAACAGAGGAGGATATCGTGGCTCATAAGGTAAATCTGGGCTGCGAAATCTACCACCTACACGTATCAACCCTGGTCATCAATAAAAGGGTTAGCTGGTTAGGTTAGTTACTTAGCCTGCCCCATTCGCAAACTAGCAATTGTTGTTTGGAATTGATTTTCCTGTTCCAAACGCATCCAGAGCAGCAATGCCTCAGGTCTGTCTTCCGGGGTAAACACTGTAGACGATCACCTTTCCGAATTCTTCCGAGCGCTGTGTATAAATCTTCTAACACACCCTGTTACTCCTAACAACTTATCTAGAGAGCTGAATCGTTCCAGCAATATATTAAACTCTTGCTCCGGATCCCTTTGTACAATTAAAGCCCGAAGTCCTGATAGTGGCTCCACGGAGTCCACAACAGTATAAGGCCAGCAACCTTCAGGTTCATACAACCAGGCTGGACCCCACCATAAAGTATGGTCTAAAATTACCACAGAGGATTAACCCAGTGAAGCGTAATCCGCAGGGTTGAAATATCCGGGACCATAACTCCAATTAACAATAGCCTTCGAATCCCGAATCTGAGAGACTATTGGCCACGTAAATCTCTAATGCATGGACTGACCCTTGCAACCAACAAAGAACAATCTGACTGTCAGTCCACACATAAATGTTGGACTGTTGAATGTTCCATGCTGACTGTATGTGGAGATATTTGGGGAGGCCTATCGCCTAATGATGATGATATCCGAGGTATCTAACCAGCATAGTGTGCCGTTCAAAAGGGTCGGACTCCCGCGGCACAGCGCACACCTTAGACTACGTGTGTGCATACTTACCGCTTGCTGTTACGCCGCCGCTTGTAAGGACTTCGTGGTCTGTTGTAAAGTCAAAAGTCTCAGTCAAGTTAATATCCTGGCGAGTGAGCCATGTCCCGTTCCCATCTGTCTCGACAACACTCGGATCGCGGCGCCAGGCTATACCTCCGAATACCTACCTAGCGACTACGCTACAGTCAACCAACAACTGCTGTCTGCACTTCCTGTACCAGTCGCTCCCCCGCGCAACCGTCCGTATCGCCAGGACTTTTTAAGATACTCACTGGTGCGGGGCATAAATAAAATTTTCTCTATCCTACCCTATACTGAAGAGAAATGCTTCAACATCATGTCTAATTATAACTTCTTATATGTAAAACTGTGATGAGTGAAAGAATAGCATATATATATTATGTTTTGACTGCTGTTAGGTCTCTGTTGGTAGAGTCCGTCTTACTTAGTTAGGTACCACCGCAGAGCCTATTGCAGCCGATAAACAGTAGTGTGCAAACGTTACTGTGTGCCGGTTTTAAAGACGTTGTAGCTAGTATAATTACTGGGGTAACGACACTCAACATCTTATGTCAGACGACGAACGCAATGTAGTGATGTATATATCCTAACAAGAGCAACGTTGTTATGGGCAGCCCTATCACTCACCATTATGTGAACGTCCTGCTGGTCTCGTTGCTCATTTGAATCAAAAAAACGTCATACGTGCATGTCCAACCATGATGACTGACGATACCATTAATCGATACGAGACGGCAAATGAACGTTCAATATTACTTCAGTATTCATTATTTTTTCTAACAACATATTTAATAATCAATGAAACATAAATCCGATATATTTCGTTATTAGTTTTGCGTAATAAATAATGACCTTTTGGTAGTTCAAGATGTTGGATGTAATCCACGGATATATATTATCGCCATATAATAGATACCGTAGTATAATAAACAATAAAAAAAAGACAAAACTTATATAGTCTTCCCCGCGACAATACATAGTAGTGTCGTCTTAATAGTCGAAAGTAACATCAAACAAAAATATAAACAATTTACATTACAGGTGACGTTGACTAATGCATTAAAAAACACGTGAAATACACTCAATAGGAAGTGTGATCTTTACCAAAATTAAGAAGAGAAAAAAAATCTTTAACATTCACGAATTGTTTTCTATGAATATAAAAGCTTGATTTTTTTTAATTTCATTAATTTTGTTAAGAGTTACCGCACGAAAAAATTATTAAAAGCTTAGTTTTCTTTCTTGCTCTTATATATATTAACATTTTATTTAAAAAAACATAAGTAGTTATTACTTTGATATAATATGGACTTTTAAAGGCATAACTTTAAGCATAAATAACGGATTAAAAACAGACATTTATTAAACTAGTTTCATTTTATTTGTTCTTTATCGTTTGTTTCTTCTTACAATCTTATTACGCTCTCGATAAGATCGTGTTATTCATGAATCTATTTACAAATATATATTCGCGGTACAATCCGGTTTGTGAGCGACTATAAAACACACGCATAACCTATTTGTTAGCGTTAACTAATATTATTTTGAATGTTTTCAAAAGCTCCAGGGAATTAGATGACCTCGAGATGTACTATTTACCACTTAACACATGATGCGACATTCGGGCGAACAAGAGCAACAAAACATATAAATAAATATTACAAATAGCTGTCAAGAAAAATATACGAAAACTGCACTTACATACTTGGGAATCACTGTAGAAGTTTAATTTTGCCGATTTTGTGTAGCACTTCACCTTATTTCATAACTTTAAGTGAATTTTACGGCACTACAATTAAATTAACAGACGATATTTACAAGAAAATAGGCAACAATCAACCGTTCAATATCTGGCTGCGGCCATTTTAGTGTTGCTGTCTTTGAAAAAACTATCTGTCAACGTCGCAATGACATAAGGCGCATTATACAACTAATTCATATTACACTATTCGTAAGCATAGTTTACGTTGACGACTTTAAGCATATTTTAATAATAAATTACATTAATCTAAATACATAACTTCTAAAAGTACTTAACAAAGAATAAAACAATATTGCGAAATTAAATGTATTTAAAATTTATACATCCCATTATTTTTTGTTTTATCTGTGATATGACATTTGCAAAGAAAGTACCTGGCGATGAATTAACTTAGGATAATGACATTTATACAAGTCTGATTTAAATATAAGAATATGACATCCTATTAATTCATTTATGATTATATCTGAATCAGATAAACTAATTCATACTTACATATGCCAATACATTTTCAAACTCTTCATAATGCATATTTTGTTAAAAGATTCATTACAATGCCTATAAACCGTGAACAGTAGTATTTATAAAAGGTTTTAATCAAGGCTAATAAGGTAAAAAGAATTATACTACATCTTCTTTAAATGAACATTAAAGTTCTACAAAGTTATTACTATAAAAAATATCAATTAAATATGTAAAAGGGTAAATAAAACTTACTGCAATATTACACTTTATTCAAATTCTTATAGATTACGGTAGGCAACCAAAGTTATGTTACATGAAACTTTAAGTAGTGAAATTTACAAATAATATAATAATTTTTAGAAAAGTTTTATTTCCTGTGTACTCTTGAATGCACACCATCCTCAATGTAGTATATACATATAAAATATTATTATCTAAAATAGAATAAATTCATAATTGAGATGCATATGAAGGTTTTGTAAGTAATGATTATTGGACACTGAATCTGAATATTCAACTTTTAATTTATTATACTATACAACAAAAATATGTTGCTATTAACCTGTTTACCTTTTGGTGTCTTTCTAAATACATTACAGCTAAATTAATTCAAACTACACATATTAACATTATTTACAAAAAAGTCTAGAAGTAATTTATAATGTGTGAGGGTACGGAGAGTATAATTTAATTTACTCTCAATAACAAATTTGTTATTTTATTATTTGTCTGATGTACAACTATGCTTCTAATTTTAGTTTTAATATTTGTTGAAAAATTTCTTATGAAATTCTTTCTCAAATATTTAAAGATATAGATACAAGTTTAATTTGTATTTTCTTTTCATGAACATTCAACATATGAAAAAGTCTAAGTCACTGCATTATATGCAGTGAATAAAGAATATATAGAAGTCAAAAATTTTTATTCATAAACTTATTTCACACTGTTGCCATCTGCAATAATGTTGTTTTTCTACTATAATAAACTTCACTTTTTTTTAATAAATTTAATTTATATCAGATATACATGTATTAATGTATATTCCTCGGGTTTTATATTTAGGTACCTTTGTGGAAAGGCGATTTTTTTCTTTTGCAACTTGTTTCCTGGTTCGAAAAAAAAAAATTGTTATAGATAATTATTAAATAGGTAATTGTTATAGATAAGTTAAATTATTATCTATAACAAGCGAAATTAACACAATTAAACAATACTAACGCAAAAAATATTTTGATATTTGTTTATTGCAACGAAATAACAGATAAATGACGAAGGCATAACGCGATAGTGGTATGACTGTGTTAACGAGTTAAACAGTTTCTTCCCGCCAAAAACGATGTCGTTTCAGATAAGGATAAAAAATAAAAATTATTGTAGTTCAATGCACTGTAACTTTTTTATAGTTATTAAAGAAAAAGACCTAGTTATATACAATTTGAATATACATAGATAATACATAAATTGATTAAATTGATTGATTTAATACATCTACTTATCAAGCGGAACTTAGCACCAATTAAACAAAAATTTGAAAAAGTGATCGTAATATGAAAGACCTTTGCATTCTGAATAAAAAGCTCAAGAAAGTTGATAATAAAAAAAACTTCTAGTACATATAATAATTATCGTACAATGACACGATGCTTTGATATGGTATAAAAGAGTATGTTAATCATATATGGTAAGTGTTATAGCTCCCTGGTAGTGATAACAGACAATGCATCACCTCCGGTTCTTTGTATGCATAAATTAAGCAAACCAATATTTAGTTGTGGTGGCTGCGAATTTTGTGAACATTCCAATTAGAGCTTTCAAACTGTGATCATGAAGTTCGTGCTGATGTTCTGTTTACTGGTAAGTTTTGTAGGTTCACCCGATGGTAAGTGATGCTTCTACTCATACAAACAGTCCTGAAATACGGCGCTACCTAGACCGTCCACATAGCACTATCACCTGGAGTCTTAAGACAGTATTTCAGTTTGTAAATTAAATCCGTCGCCATTTGCTGTAGTTTTCAATAAGGCTTACAGCGTCTATATCAATAAAAATTAGACGATGTGATATTTACCTCTAGAAGATCCTCGAAGACCTACTATCAAAGTTTATAAATGATTTACCTTTTACCACTTCTCCGTATTAAAAGATGTAGAATGAATTTCACTAACATATTTTTGTATTTCAGTTCGCAGTAATTTTCGCCATACCACAGCAACTTGGGGTGTCTTATAACAGCCGAGCCTTCAATTTAAAGGTTTATTATATTTTTTCCCATATAATATATATATACATATATATATATTATCAACACGATATGTTTGTATTTTATCACATATTCTCGCAGAACTAAATTCCGAATATATTAAGCATAGGTGGGGATATTCTTACCTGTCTCTTATTACATGGAGAGCTCTTTATTGTCTCTCCAAAATATATAAATTCTATTTATAATGATATCATATGAATTAAAGAAACATAAAAATTCAATTATTTTTCAACAGTACCAGAACCCGAATGGCTCCGCTCTTGTCTCCGTAGAGTCCGTAAGTAAAATATTTAATATATCTAATGGCCCTCTCTACAAGTTATTTATATTTTTGGTTACTTTATATAATTTTCGTGATCAAGTAACAAGTGAGTCATGAAAAGGTAAAGGCTTTAAAAGTATTTTAGTTAAGAATTTCATTAATAACAAAAAATTGCTGATATCAGAATTAAAGTTAAATTCTTTTTATATGAAGTTCCGATCTACTGAATACTATAGAAAATGTACATAAAGTCACTAGTTCGATTCGTGTAGCAGTTTCTAAAAATGATCATGTACATAAAGTATTTCTTGTTTTCAGGCATCTGAATCGAGTAAAAAACCTGGCAAGTCTTAAACAGAACGGATATTCAATGCGCGATATCAACATTCATACGCAATGATCTGCGACGATTACAAGGATATTCATTCAATCAGACCTTTCTTCATACGTTTCCAATAAACATTTCAAACATATAATGTTTATAATTGAAAATTTTCTTTAGTAAAAAATATTTTCGCTGGTGTGCGATCTCTGTTGCTACAGACCGTTTAGGTAGGTACCACCGCAGCGCCTATTGCAGCCGATAAACAGTACTGTGCAGACAGTACTGTATGCCGGTTTGACGGGCGCCTGTAGTTAGTGCAATTACTGGGATAATAAGAGTCAACATACTTATGTCTCATAGCATATGGTGGTGCAGTGTATAACATCCTAACAAGTGCCATGTTATGAACAAGCGTATAACTTAACATCAAGTGAAAGTCCCGCTTGTCTCGTCGCTTCGTTGAATATAAAAATAATTATCCTCTAATGTTAGTTGCTGTTTTAGTGTGTTACTTAAGAAACTTGTGAAAATAAATAAACCCAGAGGCATTTTAACAATAAAATTTATTACTACGCCATCTATCAAATATTACACTTAATAATATAAATTAATATGTCGTTAACTTTAAAAAGTTTCACGTTACTAAGGTAAGATGGCGCTGATCTTAGTAACTATTTCTAGTATTCTTTTTAGTCCGTTTCTGATGCCTTTGGATATATTATTAAAAGTAATTAGATGAAGAGATCATAAATTATATCACATGAAGTACATAAAGCTCGCCGCCGTGAGACAAGATGTTAAGTCTTCAGCACCCTTCAAACCGAAACAAGGAAATTTTTGCACACTATAATTTGGCGACGGACATAAGAGTTGCGGTAGTACTTACTTAGAGACTCATTAAAAGAAACCTAGTTTTTATGTTAATTTTTAGACATACGGTTTTGAAGTTTCAAAAAAATACTGTAGATGTACTTGTGATTGCGTACTAATATTAAAAATTAACACACAAAACACTAAGCTACATTTAATAACGATGTAATTCTTACAATGAAATAATGTTCTAGACGTCCTTACTTGACAAACTTCATAAACTACATCCATGTCTCTGTTATCGTTGGTATGAAATGTTAGAGAAGAGAGCTTAGAAATTCTCTGGTTAACTATTTTGCGATTATCTATGAGATTATAAGAATCGTTTAGGACTTCGGAATCAAGTGTATTTTTACCTTGTAAGGTGATTAACCCCATGATGATGATGATGACCTTTTATCCGGGTTTTGGACCGGCAGCATCACAAAAGTAAAGCTAGCAGAGTAGTGAAGATGGATAAATAGTGTAGAACACGTTAGAAGAGTGGGAAAAGTTACTGGAAGGAGGAAGCAGATAAAGAGTGGTGACACTTGGAGAAGAATAGTACAAGACGTAAAGGTCCACAGAGGGTTGTAGCGCTATCGAGTAAGTATAAGAATCTTTTATACATCAATAGTACATTACAAGAAAAACCTGCGCGATGAATAGAGAGCGCTGTTTTCCGTCTTACAGAAAATATGAGTTAATATTGCAATTTTACACAACCTACGAGGCCCAAACCAACCTCTGCTCGTGGTGCACCCTGGTAATCAACAAACGAGGTCCTGGCTCCAACCAACCCGCATTATGCGAGCGTGGTGGGAAATGGCCCAAATACTTCATATGATCCCTTACAAACGACAGCCTTAGCATGCGGCGGTACTAGAAGCCATGTTTACTGTACGTGGGGATGTTTGGCGGAAGCCTTTGTCCAGGTGTGGACGTCTATCGGCTGATGATAATGATAATTGCAATTTTATAGTAAAGTATTCCATAAAAATATAATTTATTGCTGATTACAAACTGAAGGAAGATATTTAAGTATAAAATTCATTGGAAACTCGTCAATTGAAAAGATACTTTTCATTAGACGAACAGCAAAAATTTAATTTATAGGAAAATCGCATCTTTTCTCAACTTATATGACTTCAAGTAGAATTTCTCTATAAATTTAATAGACCAAGTTACGTCAATATTGCTTAGAAATTTTATTTTTAAATTACTTCCGATCCGTTCTACTAGTATTTTAAGGATTTCTCTTAATTAGTCATCTTCAAGTCTGGACTATATTTTCTGAAAGATATTTTTATACCAGATAGGTACATGACCCGTTTTATGGTCGTGGGGTAACACAGTTTAAACATTTATGGTGTACATGACGAAAATTCCTGATATAGATCAATTATTTTGTTGGTTTTAAAACGGAAGTGACTTTTAGGATCATGCATACAGCAGTATATCACCTCAAGGTGATAATACTTCCCCTTACTTCAGCAATGTAACTACAACACCCAAAACTGGAAAAGTAATGTTTGCACACTATACTGGTTATCACCTAAATAGCTGTGCTGCCTGACCATTGCGGAAGCATTTAGTGATAATATTAGGTACTTACATATCAAATTAGCGTTTTGTCGTAGTGATCACTTTGATCTGAAATATCTCCTCTTAGGTTAGGAATTCTAAATTCAAATTTATAAATTCATTTTACTGGTGCATTTGAGTTTTGAAAACAGTCAATCATTTGTTTTTTCTCATTATTTTATTCTTTGTCGTCGCTTATTGCCGCACAATGGAAAACATGAAGTATCGGTATATTTACGAGTACGAGCTCTACCGTGGCACCAGCACCAGTGCTGCAGAAACAGCTCGAAGGAATAATGATGTGTACGGCGCCGGTGTCGCAAAAGAAAGCACGGTACGTTTCTGATTTCAACGTTTTCGTTCTGGAAATTTCGACTTTCAGAACCAACCCCGTGGATAGTCGGAGACCAAAGTGGAAAATAAAGAATTAACGAATATTGTGGAAGCAGATTCATCACAAAGTACTTCAGAGATAACCGCAGGTTTCGGGATAAGTGACAAATCTGTATTAATCCACTTGAAGCAAATCGGGAAAGTAAAAAAAACTGGAACAATGGGTACCTCATGGATTGAGTGAATCGAACTTGCGCCTGAACGAATGAACACGCGCCGACTGCTGCTGCTGTGTTACTTTGCTCAGCCGACACAATGATGAAGGGATTTTAAATCGAACCATTACTTGTGATGAAAAGTGGATACTGTACCATAATCGGAAGCGCTCGTCGCAATTGGTGAACCCTGGAGACCCAGCCAAATTCTGCCTTAAACGAAAATTGACTCAGATAAAGTTACTTGTGAGTGTTTGGTGGACCAGCGCCGGTGTCGTTTATTGCAGCTTTCTAAACTCTGATCAAATGATTACAGCAGATATCTACTTTCTGTTCCTCCTGTACGAAACGCCAATTTTATTTGTAAGGACCTAATATTTGTGCGCTTAAAATCAGTGGTCGCAGGTTTGAAGCCGCTATTAGACTCATCATCATCATCCTCAGCCAATAGATGTCCACAACTGGACATAGGCCTCTACCAAAGGTCCCCACATCGATCGGTCGTGCGCTGCCCGCATCGCCGGACACTAGCGGTTGTCGTTTGTAAGGATTCATATGGAGTATTTGGGCCATTTTTTATCACGCTGGTCCAATACGGGTCGGTGGGAGCCAGAGCTTCGTTTGTAGATTAACAGGATGCATTACAAGCAGAGGAGCTTGGTTTGAGTCCCGTGAGTTAATATGCTGGAACAGTTAAACCAAAAAAAAATTGTACTATAGCCAATGAAACCATTAAAGGCTTAGAAGTTTATAGAGTAATGTTGGAATCGCATGTTCTCAATAACATAATATTTACTGTTCCTCCTTACTGCTTAAAAATATTATATAAGTAGATGCTGCAGTTTTTTACTTAATTATAATGTAATTTTCCTGTGATTAAGTGTATAATGAACGACATTATTATCGACACGAAGAGTAGGAATGGCATTAAAAAGGTTTTATATACTGTTATGGCATATACTTTAATCCACAGCCATAGGCATTTCTTTAGTGTAGATCTCATCTCTTTCCACACATTTTATTCCTAATCTACGTCACTCATGAAGGTCCAGGCTACTGGATGTTAATATCCTCTCACCTTTCCGTCGGTCGACCTTAATTTCATTTCTTGAAATACAATTTTTCTATACTGGAAATATAACCTGTGCAGCTTCATTTGAAAACTGAAACGGGTTTTTCTTTGTTCACCTGATGTTAAGTGATACGCGCTAACTAAGACGGTTTACACAGCACCATATAGCGCTCGTCGCCTTGAGCGATAAGATGTTGAGTCTCTTTACCGCAGTCATTACACCTAATTGCAGCTTCCATCAAACTGGAACGCAGTAACGTTTGTTGGCTGCAATAGGAGCTACGACGTTACTTACCCACTTAGAGGGTCCCGGCAGTAAAGATCTGCCACCGGACGAGCTTAGCCAGAATGAACTTAATACAGTATACATTCCCAAAGCGGGTAAAAAGCCTCCTAGATGGCTGATAGATGATGATAGATGGCGAGCTACAGACGTCACCAGTAACGTAAGAGCACATCCGTTGGAGTATATAGATAAGTTCACCGATTATAAATAGACCCCTCGCAACCCGCCACCCCACGGGAACCTTACCACAGTAGCGAGGGTCAGAAATCGGGCTAATAAATTATTTATTAATACGAAAAGTTTTTTTAATGAATATTAATATTTTTCAGCAGTGTAAACACAACGCCACCCCCAACTTTATGTTTATGTTTGAAGTGTAATTATAAAATTTATGCTTACCTTCATTTTCTGACCGATCAGCGGAGCGTGGTCTCCACCAGGGTTACTATTCTTGTACCTGTCGACCTTAAACAACATTGTTTTGTTATAAATCAATTCAATAAATAAAAACATTGTGTATTGTTTAAACTTTGTACTCGCGCTGTTTTTGAAGAACTACCTCCCTCATCTGCCGTGACGAAGTGTTTCGAGATTATCAGTTATTATATCCAGTTCGTAGGGTTGATTTACTTGTAAATTTACTGAGGTATCGAAAGGCTTTCAATTTAGGCGCTGAATATTTCGTGCTGTTGTGTAAATATCCACGCCAGCATATAATGTGATGTGCAGGATTCCTACCTTCACTCAGATAATGAAGAAAAACTTTAAACGTCTGGAAATTGTTGAAACTGTAAACCAGTAGTTTATGTATATACCTATATATGTGTATCTGTATATGTATATAATGTATATATATGTGGCATTGGTGTGACTCTCACAAGGTGGACCGACGATCTGGCAAGGGTCGCGGGGACCCATTGGATGCGAGCTACGTGCGACCGATCGATGTGGAGATCTTTGGGGGAGGCCTATGTCCAGCAGTGGACGTCTATCGGGCGATGATGATGATAATATACATATATATACTTACATGTATTTATTTATAGTTTCCTATAGAATGAAAGAGTTCGTTCACAGCTACCCCTGCATTGCCCCACGTCCTAGGTTCCTGTGTACAGAATGCTCGTAAGCGTGAAGTCCGCCCTTTGTTACCTAATTTTAGGTGTTACAATAAACATTTAAAATTAAATAAATAAAACAGCTATTAAGCAAAATCTATTTTTTACCAGTGAGAACTAACACCTGATCTGATTTAATATGTCATGCATCCAGATTCTTCCGACTCTTATAAGTTGTTAGCCGGCGCACATACCTTCTCTTATGGTGGTAGATTAACAATAGGGTGGTAGTTAATTAGGCGGGTGCGAAAAAACCTACCACGAACTAAACTATACTATATTACTTCAGAACCTAACCATGCTCCTCCACCTTAACTTCTTAACTAGAGTCACGTTTTTATAGGCAGGCGTATCACTTACCATCAGGTGAAAGTCCCGTTCGTGTTGCCGCTTCGTAGAGCAAAAGAAATAGTTACAGTTAGTTAATATGACTATCTTTGAATGCTTTCATATCGAGTCTAAAAAAACTAAGTAAGGAAACTAAGTGGCTAAGTAAAATCAGGTTGAGAGATATAGACGCGTTAAACATTCAACACCTCTCTCGGTTTTTTGATTAAAAATCCTATTGAATTTTATCCTATGTAAGAAAAATGTCTTTCTCAGTGTCGAGTGCGCTTCCTGCAGCTCTTCGGGGTGTACGCTGGGGGAGGGCAGGAGGGCAGTGGGAGCGGTCAAGGGCTGAGTGGGAGGGCACGTGGCTCATATAACGCGCCGTCGGAGCGCGGCCGCGACATTGTGCTCATTGCGCCGGCGGCCACCTCACCACCAGGACGATACCAGGTGAGTCTTCAGTCATCAGACACCTGAACCCAGAACAAATTCTATGATATTTTTCTCGATCTTTTCCATATGTTTCTATATCATTTTAGATAAAATAACTTAAATCATTTACAATTACACAGTGGAGCGGTCGGTTGGTTAGGACGCGTTTGTGATGTAGAGTGTTCAGATAGTTAAAACAGAAAATATCTTATTAGATATCAGTATCAATCTTTAAATTAGTAGTGGAGCAGCGGTCAGATGGACGCTGGGTTTGATGCCCATTCTGCATCCTACACTGCTGTTAATTATATATCTCTCGAATATCAAATTGACGCTTTAAATAACTATAAGCACATATAATAAGCAATAAAAAAACAATTCTGAATATTTAATAAATTAAAGAATACGTAGATTAGCTTCTGTTTAATTTTTTAATGTACGGTGAAATATAAAAAATTCATACAAAAACCGGAAATAAAACAACACACTCAATCTTATTACTTGGATTAAGATAAAGACTATATTGTTTTCTACAAGTTTTTTAAAAAAGTGATAATATTTACTTTTGTCTATCAAAATTATTTGCAAAGTACTATAGCGTGTCACATAGATAATGTTTTTCTGATCTCAATACATTATTGCTGTATATAATGTAATTGTTGCGTTAATTGAATATGTTATACATGTTACAGGATATGTTTTAGTTTAAATTTTACTTAAACAATTCGCTAATAATTAACACCGAGTAAAATACATATGGTTGAGCATGCATACAGGTTTCTAAACAACATTTTAAGTATGTTAATATATAATTTTAAATAAAATTGCTAAACGATTTTTCATTACATATATAAACTTGAGGACACGGGTGGCCGATATTAGATATAGGACGCTACCAAAGATATTTGTTATTTTAACTTACCTCATGCTAATGTTGTAGTATAAAGAATGAATATTTTACACGAAAGAATAAACTTAAAGTATATATCAAATTTAATTTAAATTAACGCTTTTAATTATAATACAAGATAATATGTTATAAATCATTGAATAAGCTAGCAAAGCGTTGAAATCTTTTTCAGTACTGATTGCTTAAGTTAAAGCTTAGCTTTGTGCTTTGTAATTATATGCTTTATAATGTATTAA
Source organism: Ornithoptera priamus (assembly GCA_029034505.1). Classification (NCBI taxonomy): domain Eukaryota; kingdom Metazoa; phylum Arthropoda; class Insecta; order Lepidoptera; family Papilionidae; genus Ornithoptera; species Ornithoptera priamus. The sequence continues at coordinate 731,262 of JARDWD010000565.1, forward strand.
TACATTTCACAAAAAAATAATATTAGTCAATAAAATTTTCAATGAAGAAGTTCAAATATTAATATGATAATAAGTATGAGCAGCTTTTTTAATGTTCCCCCTACTGGGACTTCCTTCTCATAAGGAAATAATCAAGGATATTTATTCACCAAGCTATCCAAGAGCTAATTAATATGTTATATATTAAAGTAGTAAAAAAATTTAATTAATAGTTGTGATGTGTACCTATTAAGTGATTTTAAATACTTTACAGGACATAATAATAACAAGGTGACTTAATTCGTAATTAGTTAGCGGACGTCGTGTATCTGATAACAAAAATTTAATTATAAATCAGTGTTAATCAATACTTGTCGAGTTAAGTGAGCGTTAAGTGAGATTGGGATGTTATATATTTAATTAGAGAGACTTAGAGTATAACTGAAAATGATTTTGTCTTGAATGGAGTGTTAAATTGTTACGTTGTCTACGTAAACTTTCGTAGAGCTACAAAAACTACGCAGCTACGAATTCATCGTCTTACTCGTAGATACGGAAATAATATTTAATTAAAAGTGTACTTCATACAGAATTTTCATCTGAAATAAGCTGAAGTTCGTTTGGTAGTGATTCAGTCAGGTCATGATAGTGTGGCGACAGGAAGATACACGCTGCACCACATTACGCGTTCTTTTGAGACAAATTTATAAATCTCCTTATCTACAATTTACAAGCTACAGCGACCTTAATACCGGAACATAGTAACATTTGTACACTTTGATGTTAAAGTAATACTTACCGCTTGTTTTACTGGTGCTAGGTATGCCGCCTAATGCCTAACCTCAATTTCAATTGGTGTTAAGTGACAATGAGGTCGTGGGTTATGAAGCTCGTCTTCTCAGGATACCTCGAATCTCATGTTGACATCCGGAACACAGCGACGTTGTTACTGCTGATATGATATCCTCATCATCAGCCTATAGACGTCCACTGCTGAACATGGGCCTCCCTCAAAGATCTCCACATCCATCGGTCGGTCGTACGATATGATATACTTGTAAGAAATATAATTCTACAATAAGTTTCCTTATTAAGGATGCGATAAATTCCTGACATATCAAAGGATAATGAATTTATATTTCTTCGTCATCATCATTACACGTTTAGTTTCAGCTTCGCTTAAAAATATAACTTATAGCTGGATTATACGCTTAAGATTGTATACTTAGAATATTAGAGCGACAATTAGCGGGGTTCTGTCGTAAGCATCCGGCTGCCGGAGCACCAGCTTCCGCTTGTTGCGTCGTCATCTTGTTTCCATTATTAGCTTCTGTTTGGTCGCAAACAACACAAAAAACTGTAGTGAAGCTAAGTGGTTTACTTACCCGTGGTAGGTAACATAAGTTGTGGTACTTAATACATGAACACTTCTCATAACTTAACAGCATCGTCAAGCGGTGCATTGGTGCGTGTTTAACTGCAAATGTAGGTTCTGCTTCTCTTCCGGCGAGCTCTCTCTGGGATATTCTTTTTAACGATGCGAGAAAACGTTCACTTGGTGGTAAGTGATACGCCTGCATGATGGTATACACCGCACCACATTGTGCTTATCGCCTTGAGACATAAGATATTAATTCTCAGTCCAGTAATGTTACCATCTATAACGTCCTTCAAACCGGAACGCAGTGATGTTTGTCGGCTGCAGTAGCCGCTGCGGTGGTACCTATCTAGACGGTTTTTCTGTTTATTTTTTTTATTCATTGAAGCGACGAGACCAGAGGGACTGTTCACCTGATGGTGACACTCTTGCCCATAACTAGTTAGGATGTTATACACTGCATACACTACAACGTGCTCTTCGCCTTGTCGAGTCTCGATACCCCAGTAATTTCACTAGCTACAACGTCCTTCAAACCGGAACACAGTACTGTTTGTCGGTTGCAATAGGCGCTGTGGTGTTATCTGTCTAGTCGGTCTTCGGCAGCAGAAACCTACCACCAGTGGTAACAAGGAGCTACCACCGGTGAACTAATGTATGTATACAAGTTATAGCACCCGCTGGTGACCAAGGCGGCTGACTTCGATCTGTCGCCGAATCCCAAGACCGAATCATAAGCGAATAATCCGAAGAATAAGCGCAGACTACGGCATCGCCAGGGGGCCCGCACACCACCCGCAACCCAACAGTCACCGACAACACCCACGTCGCCATACACGATCCAAATTTCAACATCACGCCGCCCCCGCTTCAGAGCGCGGCGCCACAGTTGCTCACACATCGCGTTCACGAGATAAACCCGCGATCAGGGTGGTTCTCATCGCCCAGAGCTTCCCGTAGACGCGATGCTCGTCGGAGACGGGCTTGCATCTGTTCTCCGAGTAGATTCACCATGAAGCAATAATCCTGACAAAATACGAAAATCCGCCGTCGGGGAACTACACTCCATGTAGTACACTTTTTACACACAGGCCGTGGCTCCGGCTCCGCGAGCCCAGTACCAGATGACCTGTAAGAGGCCCTATGGCTTTCAAGCGCCTACATCATCAGAATTTGGAGACCTAGGTTATGTTTACACGTTGTTATGACAACGTTATTGTAATGTTGTGTATTACCAAACCGACCGCGTTGCGTAAACAATTTGATTTGATGCGCACGCGCTCGATTCCATGAAACCGTATTAAAGAAAAACCGTATCCGGTTTTTAATATTTCTAATAATAATATTGGTAACTTAAAGGGAAAGTTTTGTTGTCACCCCTAGATGTAGTAACTTATATGTATGCACATGTTTATAATGAGAAGAGAAATCAAGAGCATTAAAGAATATTATTAAAAGAAAAAAAGGATGGCTGTTACTGGTGGCAGTTTCCTGTTGCCGGAGACTCGCCAGGTACTACCGCAGCTCCTATTGCAGCCCAGAAACAGTACTGTGCAAATATAATTATGTTGCGGTTTGAAGGGCGCTGTAGCTATTGAAACTACTGCGGTAATGATACTTAACATGTTGTGTCTCAAGGCGACAGGCGCAAAATAATGTTGTGTATACCATTCTAACTAGCGCCACGCAGTTATGGGGTGAACGTCCCACGAGGTGGACCGACGATGTGGTGACAATCGGGGGGGGCCAGTAGATGTGAGCAACGAGGGACGTCTATCGGCATGATGATGATGATGATAACGATGAACGTCCTGCCTTGTAGCGTAATCGAATAAAAAAAATGTATTCCTTTGATGAAAGAAGGTAGGAATATTCTACCTGAGTCCTACCTTGAAGGTTTGTTGCAGACAGCGACTTCGGGCGGTGTGAGTGTTGACTCGTTGTGGGTAACCATCACCAGCTCGCGCCGCCGCGGCGTCGGTGCGGGATGTGGCGCTGCGCGTGCGCGCTGGCGCTGCTCTGCTGCGCTGCACTCGCGCGCTCTGCCACCTTCAAGCGCGCGGAGAGTAAGAAACTTATTTGTTTATTTCCTACTTGTTTACCGCGTAACCGCTTGTCCTGTAACACGGAGATTCCTGGCTTGATTCCGGAGCTGCATGTCGTGAAGTTCATAATGGTGGGTAGGGGTCTGTTGCCGGAGACCGTCTAGATAGGTACCACCGCAGCGCCTATTGCAGTCGACATACAGCAGTGCGCAAACGTTACTGTGTTCCGGTTTGAAGGTAGCTGTAGCTAGTGAAATTACTGGGGTAACGAGACTCAATATTTTATGTCGCAAGCAATCCTAACTAGCGCCACGTTGTTATGGGAATATACTTCACATGATTTTTACGAAGCTGCTTGAATACCATCACATAGCGTGTCTTATAAGAGCACGCTGTCTCCCGGCCATCAACAAACGAGATCCGAAGTATTCTGGATGTTGTTTCTCCATCCACGGCCCGATGTCTAAGTTTTACATTCATAAACTAAGAGTTTTTTATTATCATTCTTCGAAGCGACGACCTTCACCTGATGGTAAGTGATACGCTTACCCATGACAACCTGGCGTCAGCTAGGATGATGATGTTGAGACAAAAGGTGTTGAGAATCGTTATTCCAGTAATTACACTAGCTACAGCACCCTTCAAACCGGTACACAGTACTGTTTGTCGGCTGCAATAGGAACTGCGAGGGTACCTACTTAGACGGTCTCCGGCGACAGAGACCTGGTGTGACGTGAACTCGTAAATCACAAATAGGAGGATTTTCGTGTGGTCTACGTTCAGTAATAGATTGTGATGCTGAAGTTAGTGACCAAAAAAGAGTTTGGAGGAAAAACTCCACACACAGATTTAAGGGCACACACGTATCTCATAGCACCCTCCTCTTTGACGCGTGGATAAATGAATTTAAGGTTACGTCCAGTATCTTACAGAGCCCAAGTGAACTTCACCTACAGCTTACTAAACCGTAGACGAGGCTCTGACTTCCCACCAATTAGCATTGGGCTAGCGTGGAGGGGCTATGGTCCAATTCTTTCTCAATGAGGATCCTTGAAGTAGGCTTATGTCCAGCAGTGGGCGTTATCCGACTGATAAGAGGTTTGTGTGTAACAGTGGCCACCGCGCCGTTCGTGCTGGGGTCGCGGTACGGCCGCTCGCCGCCGCGCATGATCTCGCCGCGCAACGACAGGTCAGTGCACCGTTTTTCTGAACATACCTGACGGAAGACTTACTGGGAAAGAGATTTAAAACAGAGATCCCAACGAGGGTACGAGCGTTTATATGGTTTTGATTGCACTACGAAGTAGAAAAACAGGAAGTTTATCTCAGCCGCTTTTCATCGTAGGAACAATTCCAGAAAGAATGTTATGTTCCTCTTCCTTTTTTAGTCTTCTAGTTTCCTTCTTTTAGTTTCCTTCTAGTCCCTTCTGTTCTGTTATATTCTTCTCTTCAGATGATAAGACGGACACCACCTTGCTTAATAACTTTGACGTACAAAAGAAAACTTTAAAATCAAAATATGAACCTCTCATTGGTTTGATGTTTTTGACTAAACAGAGTCGGTTCGATCCCCGAATGAACTTACAGCGGAAGTGGAATTTTATGTATAGTAGTTTTTAGAGATATGGATCCTCAAACCTGTGCTCGGCGTGATGGAATATTGCTTTAATTTAAACGGAAATGTCAAGCACTAGCAGTGGAAACAATTAGTGGATTGAGTAAGTTATGTTTTAAAGTGTTTAACCATCAAAGGCTGTTATCCAGGTTCTTCATGGGGAGTAGATATGGTAAAAGGTCACAGTCGCCGGCACAAAAGTCTGCTTCCACCATTCGCCTCATCACCGACGCCCCGTGGAGGGGTACGGCATACCTGTGCGAGTTGCCCGCGTTAGCACCCATTTGCCAACGTCGCCTATTTACCTCCAAAAATCTATATAACAGGTATATTTTTTTTTCAAAGAAAATCCTTCCATTGCTTAAGTGATAGAGGAGTTATTTGTGTACCCAACTAAAGTCCCAGGATATCCTTTTATCAGCATTAGTCCGAATTAAAGGATAGCTTTCGTTTGAAACTGTCGGCGATTAGTAAACTGGAAAGTTTTGCTGATGGTAGGTTTTTGTTGGTGGAGACCATTTAGGTAGGTGCTACTGCAGCGTGCACACACATATGCATACATTGCTGGGTTCCGGTTTGAAGAGCGTTGTAGCTAGTGTAATTATTGGGGTAATGAGACCGAACATCTTGTATTACATAGCGACGAGCATATGGTCCATTGTATGACATTCTATCTAGCGCCAATTTATAGGCAGATCTATCACTTAGCATCAGGTGAACGTGCTGTTCATCTCGTCGCTTGAATAAAAAAGTGTAGTAATTAATAAATAGGTGTTATTGTATACATAGACATGTTAGTGGTCATTACTTTAGACGAATATGTTCATTATTAGACTGTATACCAATATCGTTTCACGAAATCTGTTGGTAAGCTACAGTACAATAGAATGGTGCTTCATCATCATCAGCTAATAGAGATCCACTGCTGGATACACGCCTCCTCTAAAGATCCCCAAATCGATCGGTCAAGAGCTCCTAGCAACCAGCGGCTTACCGCGACCTTCGCGAACGCGAATGTAGCTTACAACTGAATAATCTCAATGTCCAGCAGTGGGCAAGCGCGTGTTGATATTGTTAATCATTTTAATTAACAATAATTCGTGTGTGATGTGTGCACTACAGTTGTATGAACTAAACAAGTGTTTAAATTGTTTCAGAATATCGCATCACAGAGCGGAGGAGACAGGATATAACTAAGGACACAAACGATACCCCTAACCTAACCTAACCTAACCTAACCAATTTAATTGCATATAAACTAATAAAAAATTGTAATTATCGATTAACGTAAACTCCTAATATATAATATATATTATAATAAACTCTAGATGGTGACAATTTACAGACAGATCTTCACGTTGGGTCCTAGGTAAATGAAAGCATTTGCTGGACCACGACATATTCATGTTTTGAGTTAAACGGAGCACCGGCGCGGAGACACGAGCTCGCCGCTCCGCCGGGATCGAGTTAGGGCTGGAACTCGTTCCCGGCGCGGAACTTCGCGCACCCCCCTTTATTTATTCAACGAAATCTTATCTAGATTCGTCGACAACTACAAAGGAAACTTTATAAAAAAATATAATATTTAACTATAAGTTATTTACATATAAACTTACCTTTAAACAGTTTATTTATATAGACTTATAATCAAAAATAATCTCTGAAATAATTTTGTTTGAAAAATATTTTATTGATTAAATTACATCTTTAAGTTTTCTGTCTTTATATATATGAAATGTTGTATGGAAAAGAAATGATGTTGTACTCCTGCTTAATTCCTTTTACTTCCTTCCTTCCGTTAATCTTATGATTTGGATGATAGAACAATTTGTACCGTTTAAAGGACTAAGTAATGAATTGATTCTTTAAGTAAACGTTGTGCGTAAAGTTATTTTATTATCGGTATACATTATTATATAACGAGGTGAAATTAATGAAAATAAAATTTAAATTAGACAGGGAAATGATTAGAATATCTACACAACTTTAGAGATGATAACGTATGGTTCGTTATGTTTTTTAAATTCTACAAAGTAATTTGTATATATATATATATTACTTATTCCACAAACTCAGTCCTTGATTATCTGTTCTTCGTTAGATCTCTCGCTACTTATTTATTGTTTATAATGTACTTTAACTTAATGGTACGGAGGGAGGACTTAATACCATAGAAACATCTGTCAGTTAAGGAGACAAAGTAAACTTTGCTTTGTAGGTGTGAGAAAATCATATTAAATACAAATAATAAATATATACAACATTATACATACTACAAATATGTATTTATATACAACAAACGTTGTTTACCCTATTTATGAATGCCGTTTATACTTTTTACAAACTTTTACGGTTACATTATAATAATATCTTGAAGTTTTTCTCTAGTCTCCTTATTATTATATTAATTCACATACATATATTATTATTAATTATTTCTACGTTTAATTATATTTCTAGATCATATTTTCCTCTTCAGTGTAAGGAGATATTTTGCTATTTAAGTATATTTTGTTTCCGGTGTTTCAATTTTATAAACAATCACTTAGTTCTTTTGTTTATTTATTTATTTATATAAAGGGTTTGGTCATAAAATTATCATACCTCTATAGTAAGCATAACAACGATCTCGTTAACTGTTTTATATAATAACACTAACTACGGCTCACACTCGGTTCTTGCTCTTATACTTGTGTAAATACTCTAAGAACCCACATTGTCCCATCATTTGTACAGCTATTGGCTCCTCATCTATTTTACTTTTAAACAGAATAGGTTATCGTTGCATCCGGGAAGTAAACCTCAGCCATGGATGCTGCGCTCCTTCTTTGTATCAAGGATTCCGATTAGAGACCTTAAAATTCATCGCTTCCTGATAAATGAGACCGGGCAGCGCTCTGTCTTTATTATCGTCAGTGCGACCACAAAGAGAAGGTTGTTAATGTCTTTAATGAAGAAACTTTGAGCGTGAGATGAGGGTTTAAAAGAAATCGAGATTTAATGCGAATCAAATATATAATGATGGAAGAGTTATATTCATACAATAGTTCCGGTTTGTGTTAGTTTACAGCGTTAGTGGGGCAGGAATCACGCGGCACGCATTCCTTGGTGTTCTCATTGTATACGAACGGTGGTATGCAGTCACAGCCGCCGGGCAAGCAGTCGCCGTCGCAGAGCCCCGGCTCCACACCGCAGCGCTGCTGGCAATTGTTACCACAACCAGGTCGAGAGTATGGGTACCGGCATCCTACGTAACAGTATAATGAGAAATAAAATAAGAACCAAATAGATGTAAACAGAAAGAGAGTAAAGAAATATCAGACAATAAGAATAATGGCGAAAGAAGTCTGAAAGAAGTAAGGCGATGCGTGAAAGAAGTAAGGAAAGAAAAGTAAAAGTAAATAGTTTGAACGATGAAAATGTAGTAATGGTGGATGATAAGATAAATGATAGTAAACAGAATGTGAGAGATAAAAGTGAAGAGAAAGAAGGAAAGGAAAGCAACTTCCCCGGCACCACACAACCAGGGAGACATTTAAAAATACATTACAAAGAAGCGATGGTTCAGGATTAAATATGTAGTGTCACATATCATAATCATCAGCCAATACATGTCCACTGCTGGACATAGGCCTCCTTCAATATGGAAGGATTTGGGTCATTTCCCACCACGCTGGCCCAATGCGGGTTGGTGGGAGCCAGAGCCTCCTTTGTTGGTTATCAGGGCGCACTACGTGCAGGTAAGGTTGGCTCGGGTGCCGTAAGTTTTTGTGCGGGACCCCTTACACCCTTGTAGTGTCTTCATTTTAATAACTATTTTTGTTATTTATTGAAACTTGGAGACGAGTGGATCCTGACGGTAAGTTATATCTGCCAATAATAGCGTGGCTCTAGCTACGATGATATACACAACACCGTATTGCGCTCGTCGCCTTAGGACATATATTGTTATGCCTCGACACTTCAGTAATTCCAATAGCTACATCGCCCTTCAAACTGGAGCGCAGTAATGTTTGCACACTACTGTTTGTCTGCTGCAATAGGAGCTGTGGTCCTTAAAAGGTCACCGGCAACAGAGACCTACGACCAGTAGAACCTAGTTTATCTTATCTCAAAAAATGATGCATACTTTCTTCACTCTCCGGCGGGCACTGTTCTCGCGGTACGCATGTTCCGTTCTCAGTCCTCAGCTTCCCGTCCGCGCAGACGCAGCCCCGGACGCACGCTGATGCTGTACCGAAATAGCAGCCAGGCAAACGGTGCCGCTCCCAGCACTGGGTGGCTCTGCAGCTAGCACCGATACAATTGTGCGAGTACACCTCTCCAGGTCCACAGATTTGCGCTGAAAGAGAAAGAAATGATTCTCATCGGATGGCGTATTGAGCTCTTCGCAGTTTACTTTGTTTACATGCAGTCTCCATTTGGCAACTTCAAGTATGATGTTGGAACACGAGGAAATCGATTGGAGACATAGTTTTTTCCGATGATGTCGAAACGTACTACCTAAGGTCGCTGCATTTCTCACTTCTTAAAGACCACAGGAGCAGCATCATTTCTCAAATTGCATCAGTTAAAAATTGGATCTTGTCACCTATGTAACAGAAGAAACTGGATCAAGTTTAAAGTCGGGCTTCGGTTACTCACAACACGCTTCGGGAAGAACACATCTCTTCAGGTTCGCGTCGTATAGGTAAGGCAGAAGGCACTCGCAGCCGTCCTCGTCGCACTCGCCGCCGCACTGATCCGGCTCTCTCTGGTGACCAGGACAGCGTCGTTTGCAAAATCTACCGCAACTGGGTTGTGCATTTTGATCATTTTTGCACTGATCTGCGGAAGGTACACTAGCCTTAGATTCATGTTGCTCGTCCCCAAGTACCACTCCAGCTAACCGCTTTGTCAGATGAAATTAATGGAAGATAGTATTTGCGACTGTGGTGAGGCAGAGGAGAATTGCTTTACGTTTTGTGGGAGTGTGAGTTGGATGCTGATTTCAGGTGGAAGACGAATGGGATAGATCCAAAAGAGGTGGACCGGTACTGCTCGGAACTGGTACGTTTTACACGGTTGCGAGACCTCGCGCATGAATAGCACGGAGAAGCAGATTGGCAGGGAGGCTCTGACCAGATCGTGTACACCTCACGTCCAGCTCGGAAGGAGACTCAATGGAAAAACAGGGACAAAGGTGGAGGATTAATATTGTGTAGAATCAAGAATGTGTAGGTGAAGTCGAATAGAGGTTAGACCGCTCTCCAGCAGTTCAGCCCCGTGTGTCTTTTGGGTTGGTGATACAAAGGGAGATTTGAGGGTTGACACTGCAGCATTTATTCCGATGCTTAATAGTAATCAAAAAATGTTACCGCGTTGCTACTGAACGGCAGTAATCTTATCTCATGAGACGCGCGTCGAGTAACACTGAGTAAACGTACTAACTGCCCACCAGGAAAATAAAGGAGATATACATGATCGTTATGATGTAGCGTCGATGTTTACATATACTAAATCGTCACGTCGCGCAGGATGTAAACATGATGAGGAAAACCATCTGATTATACATGGTGACGCTTTAATGTATTGTTATTAGGTACCTGGTCGGCGGAGCAGGACACAAAAGGTTTTCCTTTACTTGATAGAGACATCTTAAACACTTACAAAGTTCCGGGCAATCGATAGATTCGATGCATACTCCTTTGTCGTTGTGCAACTTGGAGCCGATGCAGACGCAACCCTCGGTGCAGGATGTCTCATCTAAGGGTCCGGGCAGCGCGAGGTATTCGGAGCATTTCGTTGCGCGCGCCCCGCGACAGATCGTTGCAACCTTCTCATCTGGACCGCAAGCTGGTGCTGTTCACAAAGATCGTTGCATCATTATATATGTATTATATATTTTAGTATATTTCAAGCAAGCAGAGAAAGATTATTTAAATGTAAACGAATCTGTTATAAACAATATAAATCCTTTACTATTGTATATAATTTGCAGTTTTAAAGGTTTTTGAGACAGTGCTGTTTGGAACAGATTACACGAGGCCTGTGTCCAGCAGTGGAAGTCTATCGGTTAAAATGATGATGAAAGGTCTCTGTTGCAGGACACCGTCTAGTTATCACTGCTGCTCCTATTTCTGCAACAGTAGTGTGCAAATGTTACTGTGCTCATATTTGATGTGGGCTGTAGCTAGTGAGATTACTGAGGTAACGAGGCTTAACAATGTGCACAGCAGAATGTGGTACATATCAACCTAACCAGCGCCACGTTGTTATAGGCTAAGCGTGTCACTTACCATCAGGTGAACGTCCAGCTTGTAGCTACGTAGAATAAAAAACAAATTTACCTTCCGAAGTGACTGCGTGGAAGCACAACGCGAGCGCGCCCAGCCGCAGCGCCGACGCGCTCATGATGCTCTCGGAGACGAGCTCTTAACTGCGCCGCGATGTGACATCTCCTTATTTATATACCGTGAGGTCGGTTCGTGTTTTGTTACAGTATGCACTCACTTATTATAAACCATAATTATTATACGAGTAGAGTTCCCAAGGAAACCATCTTACATTCATGAATTGTGACGGATGTATTTTACAATAAGGTAGAACTGGAAGTTGGTTGCTGTTGCTGGAAACTGTCATGATATCACCGCAGCCCCTGTTCCCACCGTTAGACAGTAAAGGGAAAAAATTATTGTGCTCCTGTTTGAAGTGGGCTGTAGCTAGTTAAATTAATGGCATAACGAGACCTAAGATCTTACGTTTCAAGCAATGTATGTTATCTTAACTAGCGCCACATCCGCATCAGTTCGTCGTATAAAAAAAAAGTTTAAATAGGACTTTAGCTAGTGAAATTACTAAAGTAACGAGACTGTATCGTCATATTTACCGCCATGTTGAAACGGGCGTATAATTTACCATCAACCTCTCACTCGTGCCGTTTCAATTAAAAAAAGGATAACAAGAGTTATATCCTTTGCGTTCGGTCGGACTAGAAGGACGAAACTTGTTATCAAGACTCTCTGAATCCAGCACCACCTCGTTGATATTCCTCTGCTCGTACCCACGCATCAATATTAGTGGAACTAATTTATTACACTACTCTTCTGACGCAGGGTCTACAATTGCAGAGCACGAGTCTATATTTGCTTTAAAATTTAGGATAATCTCATTTTAATAACTTATTACATATTAATTACCTTACTTATGTGAAGGCTTAGTTTGTATACTCAATATAAAATATATACAATTGTTTTTGTGCGGTATGTTGAAAATCCATCTCTTGTTACCTGTTTACTGATTGACTAGTATTATTACTTCTTATATTTACATTTATTTCCAACTCCAGCTCATATTGTCCGTTGGTCATCATTCATCATCATCAGCCTTTGTTCATCCACTGCTGGATATAGGCCTTCCGCAATGTATTTCAAGCACCGCGTTCCCTACGGTTATTGGACTAGGGATGATTAAGGCATTGGACATGACTATAGCGGTACTGAGATCATTCAGCATCCGGCTAAGATCCTCCAGCGATTCCGCTATTAAAACCCCGTCATCGGCATCGTTCTTTGGTGTAATCAGGATATTCTGTTATATACTCTACTTTACATCTCAGGGTCGCAGTGGCACACCGAGTTACCCTTTCTCATGCAAATATTCCAAATAGTAGAATCGGTTGTCCCGGATACTCGAGGGTCGACGCTGAAGCCGCTGTGTGGTATCTTCGCTACGAAAAAATCTATTCCCAATTAATGTTTATATAAAACATAATGTTTATTTTAAGGACAATAATCTTACCGAACGAGTTTTATTTACTCTGCCCTCGGGGGCGGGGGTGGTGGGCGGCTGCAGAACAAACAATTCATGGAAATCTTTAAGCGAAGGGTTGACTCTTTAACACGTCCGCCGCTCACACCGTACTCTCGTCATTTTGTTACTAAATAATAATAATAATTAAAAGCTCTGTTAATATTTCTACCGCTTGGTCTCGAGGCCTCTTCTCTTTAACTTAATTTCTTTCAATCAATTTTAAAAGTTAAATTATAAACCGGTATACGGACTTGGATGGGATGGGGTTCATGCGACTTGCCGTTACTGAAGCTCATCCCTTAACTTCGTTGACTTTTTTAAACCTACTGAAAGGGATTTCTGTTTCAAGTAGAATTAATGACTTCTATAACATATTTATTGTAATAGTTTTATATATACAAAAAACAATCTAAAAATTAGGACCCATTTGACTACTTACCAAGGTTTCAAAGAAACATAAATACTAGATATACATATAAACACTAATGCCATGAGAAATCACATAACTAACCTCTTCGCATCATGTCGCTTAATTTGTTTACGGATGTGTTAAGTAGCATATAAAGATAAGGATATATTAAGATAAAGTATGATAAACTTAAGAAGATATATTTAAAGTTATTGTGTGCAGAAATTTTTAAAAATGAATACGTTAAATTCGGTTATGAAAATGAAAGCTTACAAATCAACTGTAGTTTACGACATATATACATTGACAGGGTAAAATTAGTATATAATAATATAACAAAACTATAGACATACGATTTTCCCTTTACTAACAAATTCTTAGTATTTAATCTTTATCACTCAGGTCATAAGTCAATCTGTACATAACCTATAGGGGATGTACTAAACGAGCAACTATATCTATATTTTTATTACGTAATATTTGTATGTAAACAGAACAGCAACGGTGTGAGTGGAAGCCGTTCCGGGACATCCCCTCGGGCGGCGGTATTGTCCAATAAAACAATAATAGAGCAATATCTATTGTGATTCGAGTGTTACGCTTTATTGGTACAAATTTGAGATAAAATAACGTTTTTTTTTTAATGACGTCATAAAGAAACCACTCGAACGCTCCGGTTACCGTTCGTAGACTGAGATGAGAATATGAAAAGAGAAGACGATAGAAAGAAGAGTAAACTAAGATTTTTTTAGTAGTTTAAACCATTATTCATTGTTGTTTAACTTAATCTCAATTTTACACATTCACATATATACGAGTATATACCTAGTCCGGCCATAAGTTCCGTTACAAATGAAGATGGATTGTATTTTTTTAATGCTGTAATGTTATATTATTAAAATGTATACATACATATTTATTAGTCTCAGCAAAAAATAAAAAAATAATTAATTCGAAATGGCCACTTTTGACGTTTACACAAGCCTTTAATCTGTTTGCCCGCGAATCTATGGATTTACGCGCGGTTTCCAAGGGAAATCTCCACCACCGCCACCGCCACTGCTTGCTACAAAGATTTTTTAAGAAACTCAATGTTGCAATGTCGTTTAGAGTAGGTCATGTCTTCTAAAACTGACCATAAATTGAAGTCTAAACGGTTGAGGTTTGGACTAGATGAGGGCCAGTATTCAACTCTTATAAAGTCCGAAACGTTGGTTTCAAGCCAGGCTTGATTAGTTCGCGGCTTGTGACCAGTGTGACCAGGTGCAGCGTCCTGCTGGATAGTCGACGGTATATATTTAAAAAGTGTATTGCTGAGAGGTTTCACGACATGATCCAACACTGTGTCTTGATACACTTTGGCTGAAGTTTTTACTCCTTTTTTTTGGACAAAGGAAGTGTTGTTGTATCTGTTGATAGTGCGATATACCAACATGCTTCTGATAGCAAGCTTTTGAAGTGTCTGGAATATGAACAAGCGGACCAGCTCCATACCCACTTTGTACAAGGCGATCACTGCAATCCTATTTCCTTTAACACCCCCACCCCATTCCATATTGTAAATTGATAATAAACACGAAAAAATATGTGAAATAATGCAAAATCGAAACAAGTTTTTAAAATAATATACGTGTTCTAAATTCAAAATAATTAAAAAGTCGGAAAAAAGAAAAAATGATGGCCAGACTAGACTATATTACTCGAAGGACTGACAGCCGATGTGGCACTAAGATCCTCGAATGGCGACCGCATACCGAAAAACGTAGCGTTGGCAGGCCCCCCACAAGGTGTTCTGACGGTCTGGTGAAGGTTGCGGGAAGCAGCTGGATGCGGGCAGCGCAGGATCGATCGATGTGAAGATCATTGGGGAGGCCTACGTCGACAGTGGACGTCTATCGGCTGATAATGATAATACATATGCATATATGTATATAGACAAAAAATAGGAGAAAGAGGAGAAATGAATCAATAAAATGAAATAAGTTGTATTCAAGTTAATCCTCTGCAATAAGATCAGAATTGATACGGAGAATCTCCACTCTCTTTATGATAGACCATGTCTTATAAATCTTGGTAGGTTTAACTGAGCCAGCTATACTCAAGCTAAGGCTGGCCGGGCCCCTATTTGGCCCCCATTTTGAAACAATCGACAAGGTCTCTGTTGCTACAGACTGTCTAGGCGGGTACCACACTAGCGCCTATTGCAGCCGACAAACAGTTACGGTGTAATCATTACTATGTTCCGGTTTGAAGGGCGCTGTAGCTAGTGATATCACAGGGGTAACGAAATTCAAGGCGATGAGCACAGTGTCTTTATGTACTCCATCTTAAATAGCGCCACGTTGTTGTAGGTATGCGTATCACTTACCATCAGGTGACCGGCCCGCTCGTCTCGTTTTGTTGATTAAAAATAAAATTGTTTTTATATCGATACTTTTAATTTATGTAAGACGGACGACGCTTTAATATTTCTCATGTCGCAGGTTAATTTATCTCCCGCGTGAGTGCGGCGCGGCGGCGCGGCGACACTCACCTGCGACTACGCGTCACGTCGCCCGCGCTGCCGGCGGCGATGCGTCACCGTGACCGATCACCGCACCCGCTCCTGGCTGTCTGGAACCAGTCACTTTTATTCAATCAGACATCGAGATATATCGCATCTCAAAACGTCTAGATTCTAGACTCGGGACATTATATCAAAACGTCTAGTATAATATTAGTGGTAGGTCTCTATTGCTGGGGACCGTAAAGGTAGGTATTACCGCGCTACTATTACAACTAACAGAGTGCTGTGCAAATATTACGGTGGTCCGGTTTGGAGGGCGCTGTTGCTAGGGTAATTACTGGGTTACGGACTCTGCATCTAATATCCTAAGGCGATCAGCACAAAGTAGTACTGTGTATATTATAATAACCAACGCTACGTTGTAAGAGACAGGCGGTATGAAATACCATCGGATGAACCTCGCGATGAGACTGTTCATAACGATGTAACGCAATGAATTTTACACATGCAACATCATCATCATCATCATCATCATCAGCCGACAGACGTCCACTGCAGCATACTGCATATATATTATAATAATACAATATATCTAAAAATTTGGTAATATATGCGTTACGCTGATGATGTACCAAATAAACTGCACCGTTTAAACCGGATGACTATTGTTTGGACAATACCATTTAATAACATGGACTGTCTCACTTATATCTACGAGTTCCGGCAAGAATATCGCAGTATTTATTTAAGAGCTCGCGGATTACGGAACCACTTTTTTCCTATGACGCGGTTCTATTTTCACTTATCGAAGCGACCAGACGAGGGAGACGTTCACCTGATGGTAAGTGATAGGCCCGTTCATAATAACGTGGCACTAGTTAATATGATATGCAACACATTGTGCTGTGCACATTGTGAAGCCTCGTGACCTCGGTAATCTCACTAGCTACAGCCCACGTCAAATATGGGCACAGTAATATTTGCACACTACTGTTGCAGAAATAGGAGCAGCGCTGATAACTAGACGGTGTCCTGCAACAGAGACCATTCATCATCATTTCAACCGATAGACTTCCACTGCTGGACATAGGCCTCGTGTAATCTGTTCCAAACAGCACTGTCTCAAAAACCTTTAAAACTGCAAATTATATACAATAGTAAAGGATTTATATTGTTTATAACAGATTCGTTTACATTTAAATAATCTTTCCCTCCTTGCTTGATATATACTTAAATATATGATACATATATAATGATGCAACGATCTTTGTGAACAGCACCAGCTTGCGGTCCAGATGAGAAGGTTGCAACGATCTGTTGATTAGTTAAGATGGAATTGATAACGCCAAATTACGCTCGTCGCTTGAGACAAGATGCTAAGTCTCGTTATCTCAGTAATTTCGTTAACTACAGCATCCTTCATACCGGAACACGCTGTGATACCTACTTAAACTGTCTCCAGCAACCGAGACCTACCACCAGGAAATTGCATATGTAACAAAACCATTTTTATAAACCTTACCAACTCTTTTAATACTTAACTTGTTTAAGCGATCGCTTTGCGAGTTGACGACGTTTATGAGATACGCTCTAGAGGAGGGTGAGGGTAAGTGGGAGGGTAGAGAGGGATTGCATCGCGAATGAAATTTGCAAGGACAAAGGGCTTAAAGTGAAGAGGTGTCTTAGTGCTTGTTACAGTGCACGTGTCGCTTTAAGAAAAGTGTGCTGAAGGAAACACGATTCTTTTTATTTGTAGTACTGACGCCTTACCTCAAGTGGTATTAAGTGACAATGAGGTCGCGGGCCACGAAGCGCGTTCTCTCAGAACACTTGGTTCCTCATGTTGGCATCCGGAACACAGCGAACTTGTAGTAGCGGCTAATATATAATACGTGAGTGGTAGCTCGACATTCTTCAAAAACTCACCACCAATCAAATTCCACAGTAAATACTGGCGGTAGGTTTCTGGTGCCAGAGACTGTCTAGATGTTATCGTAAGGTCTATTTCCGCCATTAAAAGAAGTGTGCAAACATTACTGTGTTCTAGATTGAAGAGCGCTGTAGCTAGTGAAGTTACTGTAACAAGATATGTCTCAAAGCGATGAGCGCTATATGGCGCAGTTTATACCATGGTATATAGCTCTAATTTGTAATAGGCAGGCGGATCACTATCAGGTGAACATCTCGCTCGTCTCACCGCTTCGCTGGTGAATAACTAATAACACGAAGGCAATAAGGAGATCTTTGAAGTTTTGTATTTAGGATTGGCATACACTGCATCAGACTCTTGGGTATTAAGAAACACTTTTAGTCTTAGGCTGTTGTTAGAACTGTTTTTATATACAATTTAGCGACGAGACGAGCGGGACGGTCACCTGATGGTAAATGATACGCCCGCCCTTAAGGTGGCGCTAAATACAATAGATACACTGCACCACATTTCCGCTCGTCGCATGAGTTATAAGAGTCCCGTTACACCAGTAATTACACTAGCTATAGCGCCCTTTAATCCAGAACACGGTAATATTTGCACAGCACTGTGTCGGCTGCAATAGGAGCTGCGGTAGTACTTACCCGGACGGTCTCCGGCAAGAGAGACCTACCATCAGCGAGTGATATAATTTCCGTTGTCGATGACGAAACTATCTACGTATTCAAGGCCGCAAAGGTGGAGACTACTCCAGATGGATCTCATGATCTATCCACCCGGCAATGTTCGAGCATGTTTAGCAATAAAAAGACATTGTAATTAAGAAGTGATTTTTGAGAAAAAAAATACGTAAGTATTGTAACAAACTTGTTTTGTATGTAACAATCGGCTCCCTCATTGTTCCCACAAGTGAGCAGTGGAATCAACTTCTATATGTACATTATAATTACATTCGATGTTTTCCCAATTAATCTACTTATAACGAGGATAAATTAGATACTAATTAGTTCTTAGGTAGATATCTTCGGCTCAGTCGTGAGACAGCCAGGAATTACTGTCCATTGAGAACTTTATGTCTTTTGGATAATTTTGAGAGGATAATGTCCAACACGTAATGTAGCCTGTCCTCTGGATTTGTTCAGTTGCCATTGCCCAAAATGTAATAAATCCTCAAAAAGTGTCTGCGGTATCAAGGTAGGCGGTTAGCCCTGCGCCTGCTCACACACTGCCTGCGTATCGTTAGGCAGGATGTAGAACATAGCATTCTGCGTTGACAGGCAGCGTGTCTCCTGCGAGCTGGATACCATTGTGAGTACCTGTTGATTAAACGACATGAGGAGGATTGTACGAGCCTGAAGGTGGAGCGTCTTGTTCAATGAAGAGACAGAAGATATCCAATAATTCATAAATTCCACCTGTACTACTTTAGGAACTAAAGATCTAGACGATGTATGGTCATAAAGACCTGTCACCTGTTATTGTCTAACAGATACTATTATTCCCTATTAGTGAAATCTTTGGGGGAAGCTTATGTCCAGCAGTAGACGCTTATAGGTTAATGATGATGATGATAAATTACCTGCGCATACTTCAACGGCTCATCGGACACCTTCTGATAAATTTTACCCTGGAGACAGACGCGCTGTGGCGGAATTATATGGTCTTCGCACTCGTCATCTCTGATTCTGGCAAATGATTTAACTTTCAACCTCGCGGCACCCCCATTCGTAGGGGTTAAGGGAGCACCGTTACGCTGGAGCGGATTTCCAGGTACAGTTTCATTTGTAGCTTCTGCTTTCCTTTCTCTTATACCGTGAGCGGGCTCGGACCACATGGACGCAGTCACGGTTAGGTGTTCTGCCGCGTTGACGACATCAGCGACTGTCGCTTGTGTATCCCAAGTTCCGTCACCCGAGTTCACCGTTTTCTTCATGTTAAGTTCCAAAACGCTTCGGACCCATTTAGCAAAGGCGGTGGTGCCGAGCGCTACGCTATTGGGCACTTTAATAGTTTTAGGGTTGTAAACCGTAGACCCATTGTTTTCAGCCGGAAACAAGATCCTGGAATCATGGATAGTCAATAAAAATCCACTGAAAAGGTATCATGAAAAGAAAATTTTTAATTGTTTATGAATGAATGTTTTTTTGTTTTGTTTCATTACGCGTTTGGCAATGATGGCCAGGTAAAGCAAAGCATATGGCAACCAGCATTTGGTTCTCCTGATAAATAAATTAAATTACCCTGACTCTCATCCTATGAGGGAAGACCACGAGTCCCAGCGGTGAGAATATCAAATGGGCTGTTTGTAAAGCTTAGTACCTCACCTGCATCTATACTCCGGAGGCTCGACACTCCAGTACGTGGGCATCTCGCATATCAAATCCGAGTCTGTAATAAGCAAGTAGCCCACTCTCGGGGTCCAGTGCGGCCTCGAGCCGTCTACACGCAGAATCTTAAGCTCGTCCGCCGCTTTACCTTGTGTCCACGTTTCGACCGGCAAACAGAAGTTTTTCGGTACATTGGTTTGAGTGGTGTTCGGAACGACTACGGTTGGTAAATCGCACCAGTCTGACCCATTCGACTGTAGCGTGTCGACAAATGCTGACATTTGCTTTGATGACTCCTCGGCCGATACAGGAACTGATTTAAACGAATAAATTTATTAATGACGGAATACACCACATAAAGGGTGTAGTTTATGTGGTTGGTCAGGGCTGAACCCGCTTGTTACTACAGCACATATTGTTGGTTAAAGAAAAAAAGGGTACATTTACTGACAGCACCAATATCGTAAGTATCTTTTAGTTATATTATTTATTAAGTAAAAAATGTAAATACCAAACAAAGCTGTCGAGGATGGCAGTCCCTTCTTCACTAGAAATTCGGTGGTCTTTGGTACATCATGAAGCATTGACTCCGGTACCAATACAAAATATCTACCTGCGAATGTACACAAAATAAACTGATGAAATGTTGCACTTCTACCCTAAGAACCGCAGGCGCGACCTCCGTTACGCTTGAACTTCCTGTTTGTAGGGCATTGTAGCTAGTGAAATTACTAGAGTGAAGACTTAACATCTGAGCTCCCAAAGCCACAAGTAAAATGTGGTGCAGTGTATACTATCTTAACTAGCGCTACATTTACTTGTATCACATACCAACAAGTGAATGTTTTGCGCGTCGATTCATTCAATGAAGAAGGAAGAAGCCAAGGTCTGCCAACGCGCATATGGTGCGATGTATAAATGGCCAAGTGAGAGTAGGCTCCGGGTCCCAAGTGTGAGAACATAAAGTGAGCTAGTTATGTTATGATTTGATTGCCTCTATTTCGAATGAAAATCACTTCATTCATATAAATAAATAATGAAACGATAAATGCGACGGTTCGCGAAGTTGACCTGATGTCACCGGCTCGTAACCAACCCCATCATGCGTTAAACGGAATACGAGGCTGTAGATCTCACCTGCTTCCGTGCTGATCGTCCTCACTTGGGCTAAATTTTGCCCACGACTAGTATCTGATGACGATTTCTCTTTATTCGGTGGTGAGGATGAAAAAATGCGTTGGAACGTCTTCTGCGACATGGGCGTATTACTGTTCATAGCGGGAAGCGGCAGCCACGGTGACTGCACACCAGGCGTCTCCAACATCGGAAAAACGGTTACCGTCGGTAACCTTGTATTCAACACATTAGTTGTGAGAGGAGCTTGAATGGGCGCTAACCATATGAGATTTTCCGGCGAGGTTTGCGATGGCGGAACTGATGGTGCTATCGGTTCAATTGGTATCGGCTTTCTAGGTGGATTATTCTTTTGAGGGTCGTGCTGCTTCTTGTGCGCAGTGGCTGTGCGCTTGGTAACTATGTTGTCTTTCGCGAGACGGCTGTTCGCCAGCGAGCAGACGCCGGTTATAATCGGCAAACGGTTGTCTCCTGGCAGGGTTTGCTTCTCACAGCTAGATGTCGTGCGCGCGTCGGACGCTTCGCTCTCTTTATTTGTTTTTTGTATTATGGAACGGGCTGCTGTTATATTAGGGTTACTGAAATGTATTGCTCTAATGATGGTAGTCGGTGTCTCGGACGTTGGCTCTTTGTCATCAGACGTTTCGGTGAGATCGATTACCGGAGCCTGCGCAGCGTCGTTCGTCTGGTTCGGTGCTCGCTTTACAGGATCACAGAACGCTTCCAGTGACTTCGGTTTCACCGTTTGGATAACGCCCGATGTTATATTTATGTTGCGGGGCAAGTTACGTTCGGCCGCGGATGACATCCTATAAATAGCCTTAATAACGTTAGGGCACACGAGATCCTTCTGACCGGAAATGTTTACATTGATCTTGTCAGTCTTGTCAGTTCTGTCCTCTTTGTCGTTCGGTTTAATAAAACTCGGTAAACTGAAATATTTAAGAGCTAAATTCTTCTGACGCGTCCATTCATCGTATGCGTTTGGACACTTTTGGTCCTTCTCCTCTATTTCTTTACTTTTCACCTTTTTGCTTTTAGACACATTTTCCGGTTTCTTCTCTTTGCATTTAACTTTGCGATTCCTTCGCCGCTTCGTCTTCATTTCGTTTTCAGTATCTTTACTTCTCTTTTCTGCCTCGTCGATAATTAAACAATCGTCACAGGTTGAACTACTACTACTTATGGTAATGTCGTTATCATCTATCACCTGTTCAGAATTCACTTTACCTGTGTGAGAGACAATGTATTAAATATAAGAGAATAAGGAAATTATTAATTAGCGAAGTAAAAACGTACCCTTAGTGTTGGAATCCTTCTTCGGACTCTGAAAGTTAAAATCAGACCTTACTTATAGTTTTAGAAAGAGACTCCTAATGAATTAAAATAGTTCGGCGTATGTAAATATACATATACTATAAAGTTTTCGTCTTCTATTTAACCTTGTGTATATGCTCTATTATTGTCTCAATCTTCCACTCACCAAATGTTTTTTTCGTGTTATAAACATCACACTGAAAGCGATCTCCTTTGACTCCTGCATGTTCCTTTGCCTTATTTCGTCCAAAGGCAGGGTTTCATGCCGCTTCTGAGCTTCCACCTGTATGCTCCCGCACCGACAAAGGCTCACACTTTAACCATGCAAGGAAAAGTGACATAAGTATATTAAATTTAAATTAAAACCATGTGAACAGCTATTACATTAATATCAAATTTGGCAAACATATGCAGTTCAAGGAGAAATATAATTTAAGTGTACATCAATAGATTATATGGTGGTATCTGGTACCTACTGTACCTGGTACTGGTATCCCGAAAATAAGTTTGGAATTTCGATCTATCTGGATAATAACCAGCTTTTCTTTTAACATTGAATTATATAAAGAAAATATATAAACCCACTCACTTCCATTCGGCTTTGGATTTATTAGCGTCCTTTAAAACTGCCGTTGTTTTGTTAGATTTAGCCTGGAAAAAATATTTTAGAAAATTTTCGTAACATGATATTTGATAAGGAAGTATCATCGCGGCGCCTATTTCCGCCGTCAAGCATTCTTTGACAGAAGTGTGACTGTGATGAGGATTAGTGCTGCGTAGTGATATTACTGCTGTATTAAAATACACTTTTTAATGTAAATGGCTAGTAAGTAGCGGTGACTTTGAAAGTGACACTAGGGTGCTTGGTTCGACTTCAGCGCCGTATTTTGTAGTGTTGTGATAGGGTTTCTTGGTACCCTCATAGCTATCAGCTTCATATTGTAAATCTGCTGCCAACATATGAGTCATTCTAATCAAACACGCTTTATAACGGTCTCGTTATCGCTTAACACCTCACATATATAAAAAATTAAAAAGGAAATAGGTCGCTGTTACAGAAACCATCTGGGTACCGTTGCGGCGCCAAATATCAGCATGTTTTGGTTTTAAAGGCGCTGTAGTTTAACTAATTACTGGAGTGAAGAGACTAAACATTTTGCATTGTAGTCATCCCCTACATAGAAGTAGCATCACATTGTTACTATCAGACTACCGAGTGAAAGTTGCGCTTGTTTCCCAACAAAAAGAAATCTAATTAAGGTCTATAAGGTAACCTACCCACATCTCGTTCAAGACCTTCTCGAGTTGTGCTTCGGTAATCTCGGGTTTATATTCACAGAGCCCCATGAACTTTTTAACTAGGTCAGGTATTTCATCAGATGTTGCCGTACCGTGCTCTTGAAGAAGAAAAATCTTTAAAAAATTATACTAAAAACTGTGAGATAGAAACATTAATAGGATTGCTTATATTATTAAACAGTTTGACAAGTCACACACACACACACACACACACACGCACATTCTTAAAACGTCCACCGCCAAATCGCTAATTATATTAAATAATAATGTATACACTCCCTAGCAGATATTTTGTCGCAGTGTTACAAATAAAAATTACTAAACTTACTACAAGTTAGTCAAGACATGTTTTATATTCTCGACCAGCGCGACCGGGGGTGTAAGGGTTCCCGCACAAAAACTCATAGGACCCAAGCCCACCTCACTTGCTCGTGGTGCACCCTGCTAATCAACAAACGGGGCTCTGGCTCCCAGCAACTCGCATTGGGCCAGCGTGATGGATAATCGCCCAAATCTCCTCATATGAACCCCTACAAATGTGGAGATCTTTAGAGGAAGTCTATGTCCAGCAGTGGACGTCTATCGGCTGATGATGATGATTCTCGACCATATATGCTAATTGAAAATGACAGTTTCTAATTATACTGTTTCTCGAGCGGCTAAGTACCACCGCAGCTCCGATTGCAACTGACAAACAGTACGGTACAAATATTATTGTGTTCCGGTTTAGAGGGGGTTCTAGGTAGTGAAATTACTGAGTTAACGAACTTGACACATTACATCTTAAGGCGACGAGAACAATGTGGTGATGTGCGTATCATCCGAACTTGTAGTACATTTTTGTAGGCGTAAAGCTGACCATCAAAGTAACAGCCCACTCATCTCACTGCTTCGAGCAATAATAAAACAACTGCAAACTTCGCAGCAGTCGGTATAAAGTTATGAATTTATCAATGTAATAGTATATTTATTAAAATTTAACTATCACTGAATCTATTCTGGGGCTTCAGGTTTGGGTATTAGATCGGTGGCGAAGGTTCTCCGAACCCGCCTCGCCGCCACTATCACATTGTAAACTTGTCGCCGTTACGAAATAGCAGCGTTTCGGCTGTCACCCCCAGGAAAGCCGGTAGTCTGTGCAAGTGCGCTCTACCAGCTATGGCCTCCTTTCATTTAACCTCACGTAAAATTAAGATCCAATGATAATCGATTGCAAAAAAAAAATATATAATGGACAGTCTCTTAGTAACTAAGTAAGTGTACTCAGTTACTTATACTTGTAAACTTAATACTTCATACACCAAATCATTCCCTCACACAACTATTCATTCCATCATTCTGTCTGCAGATGTGCTTCATGAAATATGTATTAATGTAAATAGAAACTTTTTGATTTCCAACCTTCAGATGGCGATGCACAGCTCGTGATCTGGAAAAAAATAAAAAAAATCGATGACAAGTTATCATTATAATAGCAAACTTTATGAGGAATGGTCTCAATGCTAGGTTATATAATTAGCCCTGTACTTTCGGGATATTAAGAATAAGACTAATGTATGCCCTGCCTGTCGTACAAGGCGACTAAAGGGTCCTCGGATCGAGAGCTTTGAGGCTGAGGGCCCTCAGAACTCAATAAGCGAGCCTTTTTTTAACAGTTCAACCCCCGCGTGTGGTGTGTCAGGGTCTTTATTCGCCACTCATTTACCATCTTATTTAGTTTAATTACATTTTACAACTCATTCTCATCTTTTATCTTCCCTTCCCTATCATACTCTGCTCATCTATCACACTTCATTTCTTCTGTCATACTGCATCCCGTTACCTTCTTTCATACTTCTCGCAAGTGAAGACAGTCGCCTTTTCCTGAAAGGAAACCTGAAATCATAAATAAGATATCCCTTTCTTTGTCTGATCTTCATTTTCTTCTTCTTGTTCGTGTTCCGTTTCATGTGATAACTTTTTATTTACAATTTCTTTCTTTTTCCTAATTATTACTACTTTACAATTTCATTTATTCTTTCTTCTTTATATCCTGTTCTATAACCTATTTTAATACTAATATTTTACTATCACAATTGTATTATCTAATATTTATTTCTATTTCTATAACTATTTTGCAGAACTTTAAAAATATTTGGCGACTTCCGTCTTCATTCATCAGAGAGGCAATACTTTCCTTACTGAGCTGGCTTTCAATAATCGAGCC
The DNA here is from genome assembly GCA_029034505.1 of Ornithoptera priamus. NCBI lineage: Eukaryota > Metazoa > Arthropoda > Insecta > Lepidoptera > Papilionidae > Ornithoptera > Ornithoptera priamus. Next base: position 757,198 of record JARDWD010000565.1, read on the forward strand.
AAAGGCCGGCAAATGCATGGTGGTCTTGTATTTGCCGTAGCACAACGTGGGTGCTAAGGTGGGCTCTGCCCTTCCGTGGGATGTTTTAACCAGAGTGCAGGGAGGCAGTTTGGTTAGTAGTAGGGTTTCTTGGCATCCTCGTAGCTACCAGCCTCATATTGTAAATCTGCTGTCAATCTATGAGTCATACTAATCTAACACGCTACTATCTTCGTCATCAGCCGATAGAGGTCCATGGCTGGATATAGGCCTCCAGAAAGTCATGGCCTTCACTACCGCCGAGTAGTAGAGGCCGTCCTATGTAGGTGTTCATATGGGGGATTTGGGCCATTTCCCAACACGCTAGCCCAATGCGGGTTGGTGAGAGCCAGAGCCTCGTTTGTTGATTAGCAGGGTGCACCACAACAGGCGAAGTTAGCTTAAGTCCCGTGATTTTTTGTGCGGGACCCTTTACACCCTATCTTTTATAGCTTAGGTTAATCACTTTCTTTCATTCCACGAAGATCGAGTCTTGGTAGACTTTCATCATTTGGCAAGTGATATGTTTGCCCGTAATAACGTGATGCTAGTTAGGATAGTACACACTGCACCACAAAATGCCCATTGCATTAAGACAAGATGTTGAGTCTTGTAACCCAAGTAATTTCACTAACTACAGCGCCCTTCAAACCGGAACACAGCAATGCATAATCCTGTTTGTCGGCAGAAATAGGAATTGCGGTGAGGTCTAGACAGTTTTGCGTGTAGGAGTATTAACATCAGTGAACTCTCCATCAATATCTATTTTTTTTTGCAATAAGTTTATGAACTCACCTGCGGAACTTGTGTCTGGTTATGCACGACAACGGGTGCCACCTCAGCTGTCAGAATCGTGCTGTTGATCTTCCTCACCTCGTCGATGTCGGAGAGCTCGACTTTCTTAGCCTTTCTCAACGGCGCGGGCCTCTCGGCCATGGAGTCCATGTCCGTTCTGTCCAAAACCACTGTCACGGGTTTACATAAACTCAGCAGCCGTCGGTTGTGCTTACTCTTCAGGAATTTCCTAGATAGGCGCTTTAACTTTAAATTGAAGTCCGGATTGGTTTGTAAAACCATCAGATTGCGGTCGCTGTTTGAATTCTTAGATTTTGCTGCGGATTCGTGTATCCGGTTTATTTTTACGAGGTCCTTTGGTAGGAGTTCTTCAAGAGCAATCTTTCGTACGTTCATTACTCCATTCCTATAATACTTCTTCCAGGCGACAGTGAGGTCGCATCTGACTAATGGTATGCTGATATCTACCAGCTGCTTACAATCTGAAAGAGAACCTTCCAAGTACTATAAAAAATATATTTAACTATAACTTGGTAACATTCACTGGTGGTGTGTCTATTGCCGGGATCCTATTAGGTTGGTACCACTGCAGCCCCTATTTCTACCGCCGAACAATAGTGTTCAAACATTACTGTATTCCGGCTTGAAAGACGGCGTAACTAGTGATATTACTGGGGTAACGAGATTTAACATCTCAAGTTTTAAGGCGATAAGCACAATGTGGTGCACTGTATATCATTCTAACTAGCGCCACGTTGTTATAGGCAGGCGTATCTCTTACCATCAGGTGAACGTCACGCTAGTCTCGTCGTTTCGTCATATAAAATAATAAAAAAATATATGAAACTTTCAAGAGGATCTCATTACACCTTCACTATATGAGAAATGATCATCAAACATGATGTTAAAAATGCCCACACCATTTTTAAACTAAAGAGAATTAGTTTTAATGATTTTTCTATTGACTATTGCTTTTACCGTTGCATTTTAATTCTGGACTTTTTCAAATGGTTGAACATTTTTTTTTATTTCTGGACGTAAATTTGCTTCATACCCCACTGTTGGATCGTTGTGGTAGTTTCCAGTCTTCACAGTTTCTAGTTTAAAATGTTACAGTACAGTTTTGTGAGATTAAATTATTTTTAAGCATAAGTGTACTTACCGTCGTTAATATTTAATTTATCACGAGATTCTCTTTCGGCTGACGCTTTATTTGTTTCAAAGGGTCTGTCTTCCTCTTCATTCGGTGCTAGACTTGTATTAACTATGGTTTTATTATTTAAATTATTTTCTGCATTTGTCGTACTGATGTCGTTCGACGTGCCAGCAATCAATTTTGAGTAATCGTCAACGTTACAATCTATTTCTTTTCCTGTAACCATTGCTTTGTTATTTATAGTAGTTTACAATAAAAGAAATATTAACAGTAAGAGATGTTATTAACAGTGCAAATTTTGCCATCTCAACAACTAGTCAATTTCCTGCTCATATCTTTGGAATATTTTATCAAAAAATAATGTAGTATCAAACTATGACTGTTATTTAGAAGTTTTGTTGCCGGAAACCTCCTAAGCAGCAACTAAGCCACGCAGTTGTAAACGCACATTACTGCGTTACGGTCTTAAAAGACACTGTGGGATGTAAATTACTTCTGTATCGCGACGAAATACCCTAACTAGCGCCATGTTATGTTCAGGCGTGTCATCACCAGTCTCGCCACACCGTGAAAGAATGAACATTATTCTCACATACAAAAGATAAAGAAATACATACCCATACCCATACATATATAATCATCCATATCATAATCTTTCGCCGCTTCAAACAGTGCCTCATCACACACCTTCTTAGCGACATCCTGCATGATGTAAACAAAGGAAATGATACAAAAAATAAATTTAAAGTTAATGAATGAACAGAAAAATATATGAAAGATTCATTAACTGAATGAAAGAATTTATAAATTATGATTTTTTTTTATTATTTAAATAGCGTTAATAGTTCGCGAAATGGAGGGTTTAGTAGGAGTTGGTTTACTAGTCCAGGTAGTCACTTGTTAAGCACCTCATTAAGAGAATATATACCAAGTTTAAACCAAACCAGGTCATTAACTTTTAAGTTATCAATTATTAACAAGTAGCATGATCTTTTCAAACAAGGAAGAGAGTCTATTAAAGATGACCCCCGGTCGGGACGGGCAATTGAGGCCACCACACCGGAAATCGTCGCAAAGGTAGAAACACTTGTATTGTAAAATACCCGGCTGAAGAACAAGCATCTTGCAGCAATGGTTGAGATATCCAAAACAAGTACTTTAGATATTCTAAATCATCATCTTGGCATAACTAAGGTCAGTGCAAGATGGGTTCCAAGAAGACTCACGCCACTTCAAAAAAGTGAGCGCATCGAGTGTTCCCGCCAATTTTTGGAGCTCTGTGGAGAGTAGGGAAGAAGTTGTGGGCCGGATTGTTGCTGGAGATGAAACCTGGGTTTACCACGATGAATCTGAGTCGATGCAGTGGCATAAAAAAGGCACACCTCCTCCGAAGAATTTTAAAGTGTCACAATCGGCCGGAAAGATCACGGCGACTGCCTTTTGGATTACAGAAGATATTTTGCTGATCGATTATAAAGATTGTGGTGTGACTATAACGGGACAGTACTATACTTCTTTAGTGAGCAGATTGAAAGAAGCTATCAAGGAAAAAAGAGGAGGAAAGCTGTCAAAAGGTGTGCTCTTTTTTGCACGACAACGCTCCCGTTCACGCGTGCTATGTGGCGACGTCCGCCATCCACCGATGCAGGTTTGAAAAATTAGACCACCCAGCTTACAGTCCACACTTGGCCCCCAGCGATTATTATTTATTCCCAAAAATTAAAAAGGTGATGCGTGGAAAAAAACTGGCGATGATGAAGAAGTCAAGTCAGCAATTTCGGCCTATTTTGACAGCAAAGATAAACCTTTTTCGATGGTATAAACGAATTATTTGAGAGATCCGGAAAACGTGTTAAGGTTAAGGGAAATTATATTGGAAAAGAAAAATAGTTTCATGTTTAATTTCAACACCCTACCCCTTCAATCCGCGAACTTATTGGCCTCCCCTCGTATATCTCCTTACCCCAACAATTTCATCTGTCTAACTTCAGAACATTGATATAATGCGCATTAATCAATGACGAACTGCTGTGAGACTTGTGATATTTATATCTCCACAGATATAAAAATAAATAAAAACCATTTATTATAGGTAGCATATAGGTATTGAAAAATCCGTATAACAACAGGTTTCATTATACTAAAATTTAATGAAATGGTTACTAACCTTTAACACAACAACTAAACGCATTTTAACAAATTCTGTCCAGTCGGGGAACGGCTCCAAATTGATATACCTGAAGCTGAAAACAGATTATTTTATTATTCAACAAAGCTAAGTGGCGAACATCAGGTTCACGTGGTAGTTAAATTAATAAGATAATAATGTGGTGTCAGCACATATATATACTGCACCATTGTACTTGTACACATATATTCACGTTATCACGAATATATGATAACGCCGATGGTCACTGGTGGTAGTATGACCGCAGCGCCTATTGCAGCCGATAAACAGTAGTATGCAAACTTTACTGTGTTCCAATATGAAAGGCGCTGTAGCTGGTGTAATTACTGGTGTACCGTGATTCAACATCGTATGTGTCAGGCGGCGAGCACAATGTGGTGCAGTGTATATAATCCTAGCTGAGCACCATATTTTTAAAGGGCGAACGTATCACGTACCATCAGGGAACGTCCCATCCGTTTCGTCGTTCATTCAATAAAAAAAGATGAAAAAATAAGTCAAACATTTGTTTGTCAGAAAGCAACTCCTCGCCATGACATGGTAGTGCTAGTTAGGATGATATATCATCATCATTATCAACCGACAGACGTTCACTGCTGGACGTAAGCCTCCTCCAAAGATCTCCACATTTTGTTGGAGTTCATTGAGAGAAATTGGGCCGTAATCCACTATGCTGGCCCAGTGCGGGTTGGTGGGTGATCAGAGCCTTGTCTGTTATTCACCAGGGTGCACCGCGTGCAGGCGAGGTTGACTTGGGAGGAACCCTTTTCACCTTTGGATATATACTCCATCGCATTGTGGTTACCACAGTAATTTCCTCAAATAGTGTACCTTTTAAATTGGAGCACGGTAATGTATGCATATTATCATTTAGCGGCATACAACAGAGACCTTTTAGATATGGAACTTCTTAATGTTCGTTCACGTTATACGCACTTTGAAAGAATAGACAAGAGGAGTGAATGTGGCACGGAATCCTCCTCCCCTCGCCAGTATGAAAGTAGCCTGGTGCGCGCCTCCAGCTTTAGTTCGTACCAACAGCGCTGTAGGTACAGCAAAGATGTTTTGCCCTGGCTGAAATTAAATGACAACATTTGAAAGACCAAGAACATATTAATCGTAATCAGTATCTCAACAAATACATCGTACACTTCATCAACATCATCGCGATGTTCCGTGAGCATCATGTTACATGGAGAAATGTCAGACGGAAGGTCTCCCCAATAAATTTATTATTCCTATACTAGAATCCATAGGGACAGCGCTTTAAATACCAGTTTAATGTCATAGACACCTAGAATAGTATATGTCAATTGCAGAAAACATACCATAGACGAGGTTATTGGCGCACCAGTGGAATGAATAAATAAGTGGTGGAAATATTCCATCTCTTACCCAATATTAATTGAACTTAATGTAATCATTAAAACGTTACCAAGAATATACAGCGTAGAGCTTCAGCCATGCTACCACTAAATCAGGACTTCTGTTCCTCAACAGGGTCTCAACATTATACTTATTAATTAATTCGTACAATTTTAAAAGATCTCTCAATTGTCTCTCATTACAAAAGCTTTCCTGAAAGACGATGAAAAATTAGTATGTGAAACAACTGGGTTTTTAAAAATGGCTGTACAAATGAAAAGAGGCGGAGTCCTCAAAGAAAAGGATCTTAAAAAGCAAGTTAAGTCCAAAGCAACTGAATATATTATGATTCAAAACCTAGGTAAAGTTATTAATTGAATATTAACAAGAGCAAAAGAATGATACAAGTGTTTATGTGTTAAGTGTCATTTCTGATATCTGTTTTGTTTGATAGGTGTTCTCTTTACTCTTATTATTGCTTCTCACTCTAATATTATTCTCCTTAATTTTTTTATTATGTTACCTTTATTGTAAATATGTTCATTTTCCACCTGTGATATCTTTTCCAAAAAGTAAATAGTTAAATGTTTTTTTTTTAACATTAATGTACATGATCTAAGCTTTTTTATGTTGCAAGCTTTCAGCTACAAATCAGCACTGTAGCATTTAGCTGAACCGATTAATATTTTAGTACTTGTCTATTATTTATATGTATATCAAATTAGTAGTTCTTTTATAACTAATGGGCTAACACTAGATTATAATTTCACATTGTGTTAAGTAACAATGTGGCTGTAGATAATGAAACATGCTCATACACAGCACTCCTGTTATAGCTGCAGATTTATATTACTACGAAAGTAGGGTTTCTAAGAACCCTACTACTTCACTTTTCATATACCTACCTTTACAGCCCGAAAATCGAGCTAGGGATCTTCATATTACACAGCAAGGTATATTTATTTATTCAATGAAGCTAGAAGATTAGTAGGATGTTGATCTGATGGTAAGTGATAAGCCTGCTTATATTAATATAGACTTCCTAATGTTACCTATATAAATTTTACTATTGTATACAGCAAGCACAGTTACATAGATTATGAATTGAAACATACCGAGGTGACTACTCTGAAGCTGGAGTCATGAAGCAACAAGCAATCTGTGATATAACAGTTGACGTTGTAATAGGGAAAGAAATCGATAGAGTCCAAATTATTGACAATGGTCCACTTAACGAGTTCGCACGTCCGCTTCCTGTAATGAATTAGAATTATATAATAGTTAGAAAACAATAACATCTTTTTGACAGTGAGCAAGTAAGGTACAGTGAGGTCCTCGAATGGCGCCTGCGTACCTGTACTCATATGTTATAAATAAAATTTTTAAACATCTGTTTAACCGTAGTGTAAGAAAGAAGTGATGCGCTTCTTAGAAGATCATCCAGGCTCATCACACTGGAGGTGAACATCGACGTTCTTTTAGTCATCTTAACTCACCCGTCATTATTACAGCATGCATATCAGTTACCGCCACAAGCTTTTACAGTACTTACTAGACTAGAATCGTGAAAAGAAATTAACCATATCTACTACCTCCCTCTGTTTCTGATCTCTTGTAGCTCTGCTTGTCTTTTACTACCGTAGAGTATATTTGTAGTATTAGTAGTGTTCCACTTTAAAGGGCACTAAAGCTAGTGAAATTAATTACAGTAACGAGACTTAATACCTCATTTCTCAAAGCAACTAGAACAATATTAACATCCAAACCTATCAATGATTAGATGAACAGTTCTCGTAGCTCAGCCAATTAAAAATTGGCGATTTCATCATAAATCTTTATTACTACTATTCTCTTAACATCTCGTTGAATTAAACTATTTATCAGATGCCGGTACATACCATAATGCAAGAATTAAATTGCTTCGGGCTCCATAATAACTGGCCACACTGCATGCAACTCTGTCACTGTATATGGACTCTCCATTCTTCGCGACTTTGTACACGTTATCAACCAATTTGAAGTAGAATACCGAAGCTTTAGCCAGCAGCTTTAGAGGTAATGGACGTATTTTAGTGAACTGCAAAGAAAAGTTTATTTTACTTTTTTATTATTATTATTCAATATCTACATACTTAAAAAATAATGGTATATTAAAATAATTGTTTTATTTTTGCTCTAGCAATATTATATATTAACACAGGTTATACTTATACCCCTCTCAACCAGTAGATCAGGGCCAACTGGTCTTTTGTAGGAATCAAGATTATAAAGCCACCACATTCACCCAGTGCAAGTTTGCATTATCTATTATGGATTTGATAAATGTTAAACATTAATTATCAATAGCAAAGTCACTGAGCGAGAGTCACAGATCACCGAGTGATTAGAACATACCAATCACCCACCCTACATACAGGGAACAACAAAGAAAGTGGACAGCAGCTTTTCCTGCAACCTTTATTAATTTCATTGAACATACCAAGCATGGTGAGTATGGAAATAACCCATAATCAATGAATCCTCTATCTATTATTAGATATGGACAGACTGAAATAATTATAATGTGTATACCTTAATAACTCGTGGCATGAGATGGACCTTTGATTCCACTATGCGTAACCAATTCGGAGCTAAAATTAAACAATGATCTACTGGCCACCTCCTGTAGTGGCATTGCTTCAGCAGTTGTCTTAGCTGCAATCAGAAATTATACCAAATATATTGTTGTATTTAATTGTTAATAACTAATATTAATTGTGGTATTGTCGCAGATTTAAATCTATAACATTCTAATTTTTTTTTTCCACGAAGGAACATGACGAGAAAATTCATCATCTCACTATCTCATCTCATACCATTATGAGGTGTACAATTTAAATACATTGAGACGCTAATTAGGATGCTATAGGAGCAGTGATCAAAAAGTAATAACGATGAATATATAGAGGTCAACTCCACATAGGACATTTCAAGGAAAACAAATTTGAGGACGATAACAAGGTCATTTCCAGGTCTTTAGGAACGTTTAGAGAAGTTCAAGATCTAGATTTTTTTTCAAGAGTATTTTAGGATTAGAAACTAGGTGATTTGCTAGGTCGAAAATAAACAAAATTTTTGAACACATGTTTAACATAACAAACTCATTATTACATTTATTTTACATAATGGAGACTATTCTTGACAAAGCTAACAAATAAACAATATTCCCAATCCATGTTGCCAAGTCAACTTATCAACCAAATTACGATACATTGTTTGTATGTTGTTAATTTTGTTTACTTTACCTAAATATGTTTTCCTGGCACTTAATATTCCATATTAACAGTTGTAGCCTTGCTCAATGTAATTCATAACTAAATTATCGTTTTTATTTTCTTTTAAGTATCTATCTGCGAAATAACACTTCACTAATTTGATATTCAAAGAAACCTTTATGGTAGCCTTATACCATAAACTTTAAGTTCTTATAGAATTTGTTAAACAATAAAATCATCAGTTTCTTAATAAATCAATTATTACTTTTTGATCTCCCCTTGTACAGTGCATAACATTGTGCTCGTTGCCTTGAAGAAAAGAATGTTGTCTGTTTACTCCAGTAATTAAACTGTAAACTAGAACAAAGTAATGTAGGCACAGCTACAGTAAAGTACAGCTGTAATGTGTATGGTAAAGACAGTGTCTGTGAACACAGACTCATTATTATAAGAAGCCTCTGTTGTACACTTACAGCATACAGTGTGTGCATTCTTGAAATCCACAAAACATGGAATACCTAAGCAGATACTTTTGTATAGAGATTGAAAGTAACGTTTCGAGAATATAACTTGAATATCTGCTTACCTTTACCATAAGAACACTTCGCAATTTGACACACATGCTCATAGTGGTCTGTACATCATCAATGCCAAGTTTTCGTGCCAGATCAGTAATTGCATCTAACTGTTAAAGATTCATTATGTAATTATATGCATGTAAAGGTTAGGATAATAAAAATCAAAGCACTTACTTAAATAAGCCTCCAACAAAACATATCTAAAACTTCTAAAATAAATATATCTTTGATGAAATCGACAATGAAGGTAATCTGACTAATAAGGTAGACTGTGAAGAAATAATTGAAATTCCCATTTCTGATAAATGGGCAGAGATGTTGAGAATATGACCCACAGGTGAGAGCAGTGTTCTGGGAACGATAAGAGACAGAACATCCTTGCATTCTCAGAAGCTCTATATGAAGCCTAGTACTGGCACAGAAAATTTATATTTACACTAGTTTCATTTATCTAATAACTTGATTGATTGATTTAGATAGGGTTTAAAGTATGTATTATAAGCTTTTATTTTTCTAGTTAGAGTAGGTTTTATAAAAAGGAAAGAATGTTATATTTGTGGGTATGTTACTTGTATGTGTTATTGACCAATAATATCAACTAAGCGGGTACTACATAAAATATTCACATAATGCCACTTTAGAAAACAGCTATGTAGCTGCTAACAACGCATAGTATCTACTCATGTGTTTCATCTTATATTCAGTACATAAGAAATAGTCGACTAAAATACGATTTTAACAAGTACAAAATCACTAGTCAAGTAGAATATCATTCATAACAAGAATCACATTCAAAATGAGAATGAGTTATCCACTCCTTAAATGCCTATATAAAGTCTGTCTACCACTCGAGAAAGTCTCGGAGAACTCTTTTTGCTAATGGAATAGCAAATAGTTATTAGTGATGACTTTTTATTTAATCTAAACTTGTTGGCTAACCCAGACCTTGTTTTTCCTAAAAGTTTTCATACTAAAGCTTTACAAATTTTTTTTCTCTGAGATAATCAAATACAAATAGAACTTCAAATGTCATAAGTATATTCAACTATACACCTCAACCATTTCCTTTGACTAACAAGATAATTTGGTTGAGTATAACAATTAGTTACCTTGTTACCTGTGTAACTTATAAGTTAATATACAATACTATGTAATTTATTAATTTTGTAAACAACTTCATAAATTCACCTTTCGATAACCATTATGTTTTTTAGTAAAAGTAAAATATGATTCAAGTAACACTTCATTCTTGATAAATTCTAAAGCAAACATGGCCAAAAAAGGCTCAGATTCCAAACAGCGTGTATCTGAAGACATCTTGTTGCCACACTCGTCTTATGACTGAAATTAAAGAGTTTAAAAATAATTAAATCTTTAGATACAATTGTAGCATAACTACACTTAGGAAATGTAAGCAATAATTTGTAGCACTAACTTAATGATGATGGTTGAAAACTACAATATCACTCAATATTCACCATCCTCACAGCAGTACATAGTGCTCCTCACTTTGGGATAAGTTGCCCCTGGGTCTGCTTTATGCAGAACCAACCAGCCTCGTGAGTACTTTAATGACCAAAGACCATGTCCAGCCATTGTCCTCCTCATGATCAGGTCGTTTAGAAGGTGATGACAACTCCCATCCTAACAGCTAACTACCCCAAAGGTCCATTAAAGTGGGGGAACATCATTCATCGGTGTGTCGTGGCGCCGCGCGTTATCGCCACGGCGACTTCGTCTCTGAGAGGGATCTATCTTCTCTTGATCCCACTCAGCAACCTCATTCTGTACCATAACACTTCCACAAAAGGAGGCTATGGCTTTCCATGCAATATCTCCCCCCAGCATCACCGACGCAATTGCTGGCAAGAAGAGGTTCCGTCCATGTATTAACAACTTATCCCAACCCTAAAGTTGTTAATACAATAAGTATTAACAACTTAATAATAATAGTAATAATAATAACTTTAACAATTTAAACAAGATTTAAATATTTATAATAGTAACACTCCTTTGAGATTATTGTGCTACCTTCTGAATTGTATTTAATCTTGTTTTGCAAGTTAACTTTTGGGCGGTAAAAAAAAGCGCTCCGGTTGTACTTATTTACACAGCCTCCGAAAGGGACACTCTTGACCTTTTTCATTAAGTAATTATTATAAAATTATTATTACTTTATATCTTAATTTATATCCAAATAATGTACCTGAATTAAATGCAATTCTGTCTCGACAATCATATACCTCAAATAACGAAGATTCTTGTTTTATACGTATTTAGGATATAATTTAAAATACAATCCAGGTTGGTTTCGTCCACAGAGTAATAGTAAACTATTAAAAGAAAACTGTTTATTTTGAAAGTTTACTATCTTGATATCAGTACATTGATAGAGCGAAAACGTACGCATCAATTTTATGACACGGTCAGTTTGACAGCTAACAATTTTTTTTTGAACAATTAACGTTGCTGGAGCTTGGTCTTTTGAGTCTACTTCATACATATATTATTACTTTACAAGCAAAGTACGTACAAAGAGAAGCCTTATATATAATATAAAACTATAAAGGATTTTTTCTATTTTTAATATATGTCACGGTGGTAATGACTTTTATGTTATAAAAAAATTATGAGGAATGATTTAATCCATTATATAATCACATGAGATGTCGAGAGCTCTTAAACTTTTGTAAGGTTACTAAATTATCATTATCATAAGGTGTTTTCTTCAAACTTCTTCAAACTAAAGTTCTGCGGTCAGATTAAGAAAACCAATCAGCTCTCCGGATATTTATCGCAAAAACATTGTGATTTATCGCTGGATCGTGGATTCTATCGCTAAAGACAGAACAGACGCTGACTTTGAAAAGTTGAAAATGCTAGATGATTTAAATAAAACTACAGCAACGTTCAATAAATAGTACAAGTTTATTGAACCTAATTGTACAGAACATGGCTGCGCCACAGCCGGTGCCAATTCACATACATTTATACAAATTACAAACGTCTAATTACAAAGGGTCGCCGCGTCACACGACGCGATCGCATAAATCATAACTACGTACAAAACGATATCGCTCGATGCGGAATTCCGAATAAATATCCAGTCTCTTTTTGGTGGGAACTAAATGCACGCAATTAATTCGTTGAAAAAACGCCCCTGCTGAAGAGTGGGACTAGATGATAGACAGAATTAGTTTACATCAGCCCCCATAGATGACAGACTAATTTATCCACGTTATTGTAGCCAGGTATTGATTGCAAAGGGGGGGGGGGGTAGCATCTAAAGTCTGTCGTTTCGCCCGCACTCGTCCTAGGCGCTCAAAGTATAAAACGATATTAACAATACAATACATAAAATCAGTCTAATAGTTCCTCTTAATAACTAATAAAATACGCACGCCGTGCGTCGCTGCTCTGTGGCACGATTGATTTGCAATATTTGATGGTTATTCGTCATCGAGTTAATCGATGAAGGTTTACCGCTGGACATAGGTATCTTGATATCGAAATCTCTGGGCGCCGCGGCTGTGTTTTGTGGATTACATTACAAGAACACGTGATGATCATTATTTTCTTTATTGAAGACGAACACAAACAAAAATATACGAATAATGCAAATAATTACAACTCATACTTTATAAATTATTATTGGCGACCCCGTTTAATTTATGTAGTTAAACTCTTCTTAACTTTTGTAATCTTATCACAGAACAGCGACGTCAGTCAGCGTCACAATTTCACACAAAACCAAATTGCTGCAGAACATGGTACCGGTAAGAAAAAAATAGTCGATCTATGTCGACTGGAAGTACGAAAGGGAAGAGATCTCGTAAAATTTATATCTAAACGTTACAACTATAGCCAGAGTACTTGAGTTGTGCTCGCTGCGGTCTCGATGTCACTTTTTTAACGTGCGGTGTCACGCGATATACAGTGTCAGCGTTGCGTTTTTGTTCCTGAACCATAATCTCTTTGAATTATTGATCGTGTTGTGACATCGCACACGAGATCGTTGCAACACGTAGGTCACAATTAAACTATATTCACTTACAATATTACAATAATAGAAAAATATTAAAAGAGGAATTATTTACACGAGGCTCAAATATCAAGGTGCGTCGGTCGCGGTACGGCCGGTACGTAATTGCTCAAATTCCAATGGGGTAGTTTTATTTCAACGTGGATCAAAAATACAGTAATTATATCATACATTATAATTAACAAACATTGAGCGGTCGCAATGTTACGTGTACGTATATTATACAATATCAAAAAATCTTGTGTACAAAATTGAATCTTAACTCTAATGTGTTACGGTACAAAATATTTACACGTACAAAAGAGAATGGTGAAGAATAACAAGCGACGCAAAACAACGTCCAAGTGTTTCAACGTTTTATATTAAGCAAATCCGCTTAGATCCGCGTGCAAAGTGAATGGTATTTACGCATGCGGATCTTAGTAAAAAAACTGTTCACCATTGCAAGTCATCTATTTAAAGGCTACATAAACTTTATCTGTACCTGTCTCACTATACGAAAAATTCGTTTACTTTTAACAATGCCGACAAAAATATAATAAAATACGATGAAAGTATAACAATTGAATTATTACCTTGTTTGTGCAGGATCATGATAAAAATTAAATATAATTACAAATTATCTTCTCATTTTAAGACCACCATGATTAATATAAAAACCCGTTTATTATAAAAAAAAAATCCAAAATTAAATTGCTGTATAAAATTATATAAGTTCCTATCGAGTAAAAATTAGGCAATAGTTTGTATTTTTATTGTGTCTATAAACGATGAAACTAGACAAAGACAATATAGAAAAATTTTAATTTTATAAATATTCTTGCTAGACATTATTTTATGTATTTAAATAAGATATTACAAAACGACGGTAAAAAGTTAAATCTTAGATTAAATGGTTTATAAATTGCTATTATGAAAATATATTATGTATTGTGGTCATTGGTATTATTAAAGAATTGATGAATGGTGAAATAATAAGTTTCAAAAAATTATTGTTAGATCCGCCGTTGTAAAATTTTGCATGCGGATATAAGTATAATTATTAAGCAAGCGGATCTTACAGCGAACTGATGTAACCCTTAGGCTAAGTTTATTTTATCCTATAATAATGTATATTTACATAAAAATTATCAATTCAATGCGAAGTTATAATACATTAGAAATGCAAATGAAAGGCCGTGGCGAAAGGTTAAATTCAAATTGTAACCGCTAATAGTTAAAAATAGATTTGATTTCATTATAACATTTAAAAGGTGTTCATACTTTAAAGTTCATATTTATTATAATTAAAAAAGCAGCCCCTTATTGTTCCCACAGCTGGGGCTAGGCACTTTCCCTCATGGAGAGTAAAGGTTACGCTTCCACTCCGGATAAGTGTGAGTGTCATCACATGTTAACAATAGCTGTTCTTAGAACTTCGCGGGTTTCTCACTACGTTTTTCTATACCGGAAACTCAAGTACGGTGGGGATCAAACTCGGACCTCTTCGCGATGCACATTTCACAACCTTATAAACTGAGTTATCGCAGTTTAAAAAAATTATATAAATTTTTCGTTGTTATTAATAAAAAGCATTGTTTGTGTATAAATATATATATAAAATGAAAATCAGTTCCATTATTCGCCAATCACGTGAAAATTAGTGAACGTATCGACATGGAAACATGACCAGTCGACGCGGAATGGTTTGTAGAAGGATTATAGGCTATTTATTTTTTGAATTTCATACATCACTCATCATTTTATTTCTAATTACTTTGCTATAGTAACTGTTGCCATAGAAAGTAATTTAATGTTATGGTTGTTCTCAGGGAATACTTCAGACAAATTTCAAGTCTGATTTTATACTGGATGTTAGAAGACCGCTTCCGAAAACGAAGACAGACGATAGTACTGATGACATCTTTGATG
This sequence comes from Ornithoptera priamus, assembly GCA_029034505.1. Lineage (NCBI taxonomy): Eukaryota > Metazoa > Arthropoda > Insecta > Lepidoptera > Papilionidae > Ornithoptera > Ornithoptera priamus. The sequence goes on from JARDWD010000565.1 coordinate 772,505, forward strand.
ATAACATGGAAAAAAATAGATCCTGATTTTGATTTTGTGTTTCATTGCTGGATTTTTTTTTAGTAAACATTAAGTTCTGTACGTTCATTTAGCTGTACTAACACGATGAAGCGTAAATAATGCTAATAAAACGTTTTAAAAGTATGTTTTTTTTATCAGGATCAATTTTTTTCCGTCCCATCAGCAAAGGTGTCATCAGTACTATCGTCTGTCTTCTTATTTGGAAGCGGTCTCTTAACACTCAGTATTTCGGCCAGCGTAGCGGCCGGGGAGCAGCTAGTTCTATCTTTACTAAACTATGAGCAATCCAATCATTGTAATAATTTACATGTTATTTGAATAATTTTAAACAATCAGCCAAAAGGGGAGTTGTAATGCGTTAATCGCTTGCGTAAGTGCGACAGCAGCTGAGCTCTTAAATGGTTACACCAATTAGGATATGATTGTTTTTTGAAGTGTAATTAAACATATCAGCCGATTAAAAATGTATACTTGCCATTAACAACTTTTTTAGTTGTTTGATCGCTTGACACAGTCAGTCTGATGGTATAATGTTAGAAAATGTCTGTAACCGTTTCAAAGTTCTAGTGAAGGTTGCGGAAAGCAGCTGGTTACGGGCAAGCGCAGGATCGATCCATATATAGATTTTTGGAGAAGGTCTATGTGCAGTAGTAGACGTCAGTGGCTGATAATGATGATTATGAACAACCTTTTCAAAGTCATAGCAATAGCTATTAAACATTTGGGTTCAAGTCAAATATTCTTGATTTTCAAAGATGTTATCTTTCGTCCTTTATAATTCATTATAAACTGTAAGAGTTGATTTCGTTATCACGATATTTTCGATGATAAAGACAAAACACTTAGCCCAACTTGAGATTGTTTTAAGTGACATAGAAATGTTGAATTGCATTTGTTCAGTCTGCTCTTGGTCTCATATGTTATCAACCGAATACAGCGAAGCAGTTCTGGTTGCACATCCAAATAACTGGGGGTGTAAGGGGTCCTGCACAACAATTCAAGGGACCCGAGCCAACCTCACCTGCTCGTGGTGCTAATCAACAAACGAGGCTCTGGCTCCCACTAACCCGCATTGAGCCAGCGTGGTGGGATATGACCGAAACCCGCCATATGAACCCCTACAGAAGGTGAGCCCTAGTTCTTGGCGGTACCGGAGGCCATGCTGACTGCAGCGCAGGTCTGATCGATGTGCAGATCTGTGGGGAGGCTTATCTCCAGCAATGAGGCTGATGATGATGATCCGACTAACAGCTTCGCTTCGGTTTCAAAACTTTTAAAATTCCTTCCCGTTCTCAATGTTGTTAAATGTTTGTTCTGTAAATATATTGTTAGAAATCTTTCTTCAGTCGTACTGATATTAGATGATGATAAGTATAAAGGCCTATATCCAGCAGTGGAAGTCTGTTCACTGATGATGCCTTTATATATGTTTCTTTTCGTCTGACTCCAGGTTCTAGGTTGTTTGTTGTGTGTCACCATACAAATAAAAAATCCTAGTCTCACTGCTTACGGCGATACACTATTTTTAGACGAAGAAATTAAAAAGTGTAATATAGCATCATTATTATCAGCCGATAGAGCGTCTACTGCTGGAGATAAACCTGTAAAATAACCACATAAACATTAGCCGATAGACCGACTGTTGCTGTAGATAGGTTAGGTAATAATCACATCATCATCAGCCGATGAACCGTTTACTGCGGGATACACTGTCAAATATTCAAATCATATTTATTTTTATAACGCATGTATGATAGTGGATGTCCATCGGTTGAGATGGTGATGATGTATGACTTCAATGTTGGTCCAGTCCTAAGACTCTGATTGTTAGTTCGTTATATAGACCATAAAGATTATTTGTAGATTAACCGTGTTACAATTTTAGTAAACCTTAACTATTTTAAGTGGTCCAGTTTCTTGTCCACACGTTAGGTTCTTTAGAAATTTCCATCTAGACCTTATCTAGGATTCATCAACGTTCATAACATTGCGATGAAAACGTCAGCGTAGAGATTTTTTTGCATCACATCTATTTTGTTACTAATAACAAAATCGGTGTAGTTGGGCACTAGCAGTGGAACTGCTGCTGGGTTATCGCGGACAGGTCCTTCATCAGACCCTCGAGGTTTTGCATCTCGCGGTGGAGTCTCTCCGTCGACCTGGACGGAGTCAGGGGCTCCAATTCCTCGGAGCAGTGAGGTACACCGCCACCTGGTGTCGCATATAAAAACAAGGTGAGAAAAACGGGTATTAAGAAAATTGATTTTACACAAAACTTTATATCTGATTAAATTATTTTATTCAATAATTCCTAGTGTTATATTTGTTATGGGCGTGCGTATTTACCATAGAGAAAAGATCCGTTAAACTATCTATATACAAATGAGCGACTCTTTAACAATAATGTAGCTATTAATACTCCCACTACCGGTTTAAATTTCAACCATACCATGGCTTTTAAGGAGTACATGTGCAAACGGTAAATTTGACTATTTTCGTGGCGCAGGGGCTAAACTTATTGGCAGTTTAACAGCAACATGGTTAGAGATTGTTGGAAAAAGGGTTTTTAGAAACTTGTCTGGATACCGATTACCCTAACGTTATAAATTTGCTGCAACTACAGCAGTGCTTTGATTCGGCTATCAAGATGTAGAACGGAAGTATTCTCATCTAGTAATCGCCAAACACAATTTCATTGTCGCTTTATGTGAAATTGTGACACTCCAAGTGGTACCCCATTATCTTTAAAAAAGCTATGACTAAATTGAAGATTGCGAGTAACTCACCGAGCTGCAATCTATTAGGTATATGCCCAGGCGATGAGCTGGCGCTCTTCTTATATGGTGACGTCTCCCTCACACTCCCTGCTGTTACCGAAAAATAAAACTAGTATTTTTTAAATATAACCACCTACAACCATTCTTCTTGATTACGAAAATTTTCTATGTAATAAATTTATAACACATTTTTTTATATTTTAATAAGCCCTTTTACATGACGGCAGCTATCTAAATATTATCCAGCAACAGAGTCCTACCACCAGTGAATTAGCATAGTAGTAGCACCGTTTGTTAACTTAAATTTAAGTAAGACGATGAGTTCACCTTTAGAGTGGGAAGGCGTCGAATGGTCAGAGCCGTCTGCGGATAGCGTGAAGCTATGCATAGGAGCGGTGCATGCAGCGCGGCGCTGCAGCGAACCCCCGCCGCCCGCGCCGGCACCACTCACGCCACCCATGCCGCCTATACTGCTCATGCTCACGCCGGGCGGAGGGCCTGCCCCCGTATCGCTGCTTAACGAATCCCGACTGCAAGTGATTCAATAACGACAATGCTAAACAGGTTCAGGGTTACAAATTTCCAGGTAATATCCATCGTTATTATCATCCATTAATTGCTGGATTTCCCAAACAATCGTACCACCGAGATCTTCGGCACCAGTGATCTACCATCAGTGGCACATCGTATCACTAAACAGTATTAATGTGTTACCAGATAACATCGGTAGTATTCTGCTAAGGTATTATACACAACTTCAAAGTCTCGACTAAGGTTATGTGTACGTGTACTCACTGTGTGTAGTGTCCGAGCGGCTCGTACGCGACGTAGTGGCCGCGCTCGCGTGCCGCGCATGCGTACACGTCGGAGCCCGCGCTGCCCGCGCCGCTCGGCGCCGAGCACGCCGCGCCCAGCGGACACGCGCCTGACCCGCCTGCTTACAGAACATATTGTGTCATCCTTTAAATTATTGACATTTTAAGCATATTATTGTAAAATAAATGTGTCCACATGATCAGTAAGAGACACTTTTTTACAATAGTGCATTGTATCTACAAAGATTTGACCTTAATATTACATGGTCTTAAAAAACAAAGAGGCCGTGGATGCGGAAGTGTGCTTGCCTGGAAAGCTCCGACTTTCATAGCTTTACAGGCGAAGCACAACGATGGTGTTATGGCGGCAGATTTACAATATGGCAGTGGTGGCTTGCCAAACGTGTTCAAGAAAACTTTATCACCAGTCAAACGCAACTTTTTAGCATATCCTTTAAAACTGAGGTTACCAGCTAATAACCAGGTGTGGTTATAGTATGTTGTTGCAAAGTTGAAATGTGTACTGACACGGTGCGGGCGGCGGGTGCGGCGGATGCGGCACGTGCTGCAGCGACGCCAGCGACGATTGCGGCGAGCTCAGCGGCGCGACCCCCGCCAGCAACGGAGTGCTCTGTGCAGGCAGTATAAACTTTAAACACAATAAATTGTACTATTACAATAACGTAGGAAATTTATTATTTTTGTTTTATATACTTTTAAATCGATATAGCGATGCACTTTATAGTCCCTATTCGTAAATTAAAGTATTTTTCAGGATGTGTTTCATCAAACTAAATTATTAATATTTTATACATGTTTTTTTTTATATTAGAAAAATAAATACTTCCCATTATTTATTTATTGATTAGGTTCACAATCATACACAATTCCATTCACTTAAATATACAAAGATTTTAAACAAGAAGTCTTGGTACATAATTGTTAAGCAGTAATGACACAGCCTTCACTAATTATACTCAGTTTATCAGTAAGATAGTTTAAGGTAAACAACAAAACATAACGTTGCAACCAAGCACAGAACTTCGCAGTGGCCGCGAGAGAGGAGTAATCGCACATCTGTGTATTCTAGTAGGAGACCTAATATTGAGCTGGATTAAAGTGAGGGTGCAGTCAATTTTATTGTTAAACAATTTAAAATAGAATATTAAGTCGAAAATATCTCCACGACTGTCATTGTTAATATTGTATCTAACGTAGTTTATATAGTACAATATATGAATTATAGTAGTGTGTATTCGGCGTTAAAATCTTACCTGATCGGGAAGACCGTGGCGTCGCCTTTCGCATGTGGCTGCGCATCCCACGCCCACACCAACTCCTACGCCGGTCATAGCTGGAATTAAATATTCATCTAAAATTCTTCCAAGCTATTTTAATTATTTAAGTTATTATTTCCTTGTGTAAAGTGACTCGGTGAGCAAAACGTTGACCTGATATCAAGTGACATATTTGCTTGTTAATATGTTAAATTTTGTCACAATGATTTGATTGATTGTCTTAAGAAAACAGTAAGCTGGCATAACCAATATTTTTGTAGTCATCATCATTATCAGCCGATAGACGTCCACTGCTGGACATATGCCTCCCCCAAAGATCTCCGCATCGATCGGTCCTGCGTTGATCGTTGTTTATTTTTTGTAGTAAAACCAACAAATTAGTGGGCTATATAAACATCGTGCCGGACAATCGCATCATTTATTTAAAGAGCCTGTAACACATCACAATATTGAAATAATAACATTTATCCGGAACAATGTGACACTAATTCTTATTACTCACTTCTAAACTCGCAGCGATCGCAGCGCCGGGAACTGGTGCCGGAAGCCGGCGACGCGCGCAATATGGCCGTGTCGTCGCTTCCGCTGCCCGCGCATGAAGGCGAGCGTCGCGAATCTAGTTGTGCACGGCCAAAGTAAAACTAAATGTGGGCTGAACGAAAATGACTAGCAAAATAAAATAAAAACAAACTAGTAGCGAGAAGTTGCGCATGAGTGGACTGATGAAGGATGATACAGTAGGAACACAATGAAACCTTACCGGTTTGTGAAGACCCTTATAAAGTTCTAAATTTTATCGCGACGGTATACCTGTCTAATACGGTGAGTTTCTCCCGCGGGTAATCATATGAGTGTGTGTCGCTGCATCGCAAATATGTGTGGCCATGAAGTAGAGTGCAAATATTAAGGTGCAAAAGATAAAAAAATACGAATCTACACGACAACTTATCTCACTTATCAACTTTTAAGAAACTCTTTTTAGTATGTAAGTGTTAAGAGATTCGCTTAAGAGTCGCGATTAATTTATGGAAAGCGTTTATTAACTATTTATGAAACGGATGTTTCGATTGGTTTCCCATCACCAATGGACACGGAAGCGACCGATGTCCGTCCTGATAGCACCGAGCAATTTCAATGTTTAGTAGTTATTTAGAGCCTGATGGGACTGTAAACAATGGATACTGTAAAGCACTCCCAATTTAGAGGTAATAAGTAATTAAATAAACGCTATAATATCCATGGGGGGTTAGTTTTATTAAATGTGTGCAATGTTCGCGTAACTATTAGAAACCACTACGAAGAAAAGCTTTTTCATGCACATATTCTTGAAAAACTTACACGTTGACAGTTGGTCTGCCGCGTTGTCGGCGTCACGATCGAGCAGTACTCACCTGCGTGAAGCAGTGCTGATGTAGCGCTGTTGACTTACCGACATACGTGGGCACGTAGTGTCTGCGGTCGAGGGAAGCCGGGGGCGGGGCGTGGCGCGCCGGCTCGTACTCGGCGGGTGGCGCGCGCCCCAGGGTCAGCGTCGATGACACCAGCGCGTTCGGACCGTCCACGCTACCAGCAGATACTGCAACGGTTCAGTTATTTTTTTTATGTTTAAGCATTGGATAGGCCGGAGCTTTATCTGATAGTAAAGTATACGTATCCCTATATGTCCACTTAAACAATATGGCGCTAGTTAGCGCGTCATTAATATGAAGTATACAAAGCACTCTACTTTAGCCGACTTCTTGAGACATAAGAGTTAAGTCTCGTTACCGCAATAACTTGGCGGAAGAGGTAAACCTTTCTAATCACTCAATCTCGGGAAAATAATCCCACTATCAATAATAATGAATATTTTTTAAAAACTGAATGAAATGAATATGACTATATCAGTATATGTTATCGGTATATGAGACGTGATCTTCGGGAGAAGCCTAATCCAGCAGTAGAGGGTAATTGGCTGATGATGATGATGATATGAGACGTAATTTAGTCGGTCGTACTCTTACTGGCGGAGCTGTGAAGACTCTTGTCCATGTGCTTGAGCTCCATCTGGTCGTGATGAATCCACAGGTCCGGGGGCTTGATGGCGGCCGAAGCGGAAGCTTTTTGGTACGTGCTGCACAATGAATGTAGATGTTGAAACTAAATTGTATGAATGTAATTTTCAATGTAATGTACATTATTTATCTAATAATAATCATCGCAAATATCAGCCTGAAGACGTACTGCTCGGTATATACAGTATATGCAGCTCATAAAGCATAAATTTATTTCTTGATATTTCTGCTATATTTTTTTCGTAAGCTGTTCCGTTTTATTTAAAACTAATTCACACATCTGTTATATAAAAAAAACCTTGAGTAATTTTAATTTCGACAATAAATAACTTAACAATTTTTTTAATATACTAAGAAAATATTTTATTGATCATATATTTCACATATATTTAGGAATATCTGTACAGCCGTTACTGATATATGAATCTTAAAAATTAAGTATATATCTACAGTCACATTAAATTTATTGTTTATATGAAAGAGACTAATGGATGTGCATAGTCCGAGATCGGGCCAAGCGGCGTTCCTTGGTAGAAGCCTATCTCCAGTAGTGCATTGCCGTGGGGTGTTGTTGATAATGACAAGAATTTTCTAAGCGGAGACCTAGTGTCGGGTGACAGTGGCGGCGTATTCCGCCTGCAGCAAAGCGAGAGCGCGAGTGCGGCGGCCAGCGCGAGCACTGCGCACGCGCCGCCCGCGCTCGCCCACAGCCACGCCGACGTCGCGCTCGCCAGCCCGCCGCCCTCGCCCGTCTCTATTACGACGATGCAAATAAATATTAAGGAAAACCAAACCAACAGTTTTCGAGCACATTTGACATCAACCAGCCCGCATTGGCCAGTGTGGTGGAATAACTTAACCATCTCTATCACAACGTCGAGTCCCAGTAGTAAGAATATTGTAATATAAATATCATCATATATCTCATTGTGAAATATATCTTTAATATTCTTACTATAGAAAATACTATTGAGTCCTTTGTTCTAGATATTAGGTAATTAGCATTGGGTAACTAAGCAATATCTCGTTTCTCATACACTTAAAATTTTATTATAGATTTTAAAAGCTTACAATAGTGTCACAGAGGTCATAGAAAATTTAGACGGCCTCTCTAAGTTACATTTCAAAGAGTAATTTTAATAATTATTGTAAATATCATTTTTATAAGTAGAGAGAGATAAAAATTGTTAACTGCTGATAAACTATAGAATTTATAGTAGATAAAATAATTCTCAGAAGGCCTTTATTTTTTTTGGTGTCGAACCTATACTAACCCATAGCAGTGGTATAAACGACAGGAGCACTGAAGGGGCCCAACCCTTTGCTGTTTCGCGCTTGGAGTTTAAATATGTAAGTAGTTCGGGGACGGAGCCTGTCCACCCGTGACCTGGTGCGGTCGCCGAGCACCGCTACAGCGGTCCATTCCTCGGGAGCACCGGACGCAGCGGCAGCACCAGACCGTTGTATTGCGTACATAATTACGTAACCTGGTGAGAAAGGGAAAAAATTGAATAATAAGTAATATATTCTTTCCTAGTAACGAGGAGATAAGTACAATGCTCACTTGATGATAAGTAAATGATCATAGAATGGTAATAGTAGAATAGATTTAATAAAATACCAAGTTTTCACATTAAGAAAAAAACATGTTCATGTGCTTTAATCTTTCAGTCCGTCACAAAATATACAAGAAAAGGGTGTAATATTAAAAAAAAACTGCATTGTTCCAACGTTAATAAAATAACGAGTCCAATATTTGCATTTTTCGTTAGATGTTGAATTTTTAATTTTTTATAAACCAGAACACTAAATTGAGTGTCACCGGTGAGTGGTCCGTTGGGTTTGAGGGGCGGTGACCAGGTGAGGTCGGCGGCGCGCGCTGGCGGGGCGGCGGGCGACACGCGCAGCTCTCGCGGCGCGGTGCCGGGCGCCGCCTCCAGCGTGGTGTTGCTCACTAACATCGACCACGCCGACTCACGTCCACCTGAAAATATTTTTTTTTATGTTATCTAGAATTAGTAATTATAAATTAGGGGTTGTAAGGGGTCCCGCACAACAACTCACGGCACCCATGCCAACCTCACCTGCTCGTGGTGCACCCTGCTAATCAACAAACGAGGCTCAAGCTCCAGCCAACCCACATTGGGCCAGGGTGGTGGGAAATGGCTCGAATTTCCCCATATGAACTTCTACATACAACAACCGTTAGTGACCAGCGGTACGGGAGGCCGTGCTGACTGTATGTGGAGTTCTTTGGGGGAAGCCTATGTTTAGCAGTGGACTTTTATCGACTGATGGTGAATGATGATGATTACTTAAAAATTCAAAAATACAATTAGTATGTGTTAAAGATTATTGAACCTGAAACAAAATCTTGTATATTACTTATTACGATGATGGTCTGTAAGATCTTACCTTTTATAAGTTTAACTGCGAACTCGTAAGTGGTGTACGGCCTGAGGTCGTCGAGCATGCAGTTGAGGTCACTCGCGTTGTAAGTGCGCACGCGGCCGCCGTTGGTCGACCATCGCACTACGTACCGTCTGCCGTCTGTAGCGGTCTGCATATGATGAGGTAAATGTTATACCTTTTTTATTACACAACAAACGGCTGTCTCAGCAGAACATTACACCTGGATATCCGCCAATCCGTACAAGAGTTATGTGGTGGATAGTTATCCAGAGAAGAGTTTGACTCTCATCTCGTGAGTGGGAAGGGTTATTTATTATCAATAGACAATCCATATTTTCTATTCAACAGCATTGTAACATACATAATAAGTTTGTATGAGAAGCGCTTGTTTACCTGGCCTTTAGGTAGAGTCGGATCCGTCCAATATACTACAGCTGTGGTGCCGCTTAGCATGATTACCTTCAAAAACAAAATGCAAATTAAGAGTATCTGTAAATGCTCACGCTGCATACTTCTTAGCTATTTAAAATCAAAACATACTAAATCTTTGTATTTCGACAGTTTGCCAAATGTGTCATTCGATCATACTTTAAGTCCAACAGGCGGTATGAGCGGGGGCTGGTCGTCCTCTTCTGGATCCTCTGCGTCGTCCGGATCATCCGGGTCCTCTGTATCGTCCGGTTCGTCGTCTGGAGAGAGGGCCGGCCGGGTGCGCACGGTCGCATACACCGCGGGACCGAATCCCAACGCGTTACTCGCCCGAAGTGATATCACGTACTCGGAATTCGACTCTGTTGAATGGTGATGACAATTAGTGGCGAAGTTTGGTTCTGATATCCAAAATGTAACTTCAGTGTGAACTATTATGGTGGAAGAAATGACAGATGAGGTCTAATAGGTAATAAAAAAAATTAATATTAACATTTTAACGTAACATTTTAATTTGTATTTTAACACGTCTAATTACTATTTATAATTGAAGTTAAATGTGGGTTATATTGGAAACTGTAACGACTTCGAACATTGAGGACTTGACATCGTATCTGCCACCACTTTTCATTCCCATCGATATTCGCGCCGACTGACCGAGGTTACGTATCACGTAGGAGCGCAGGTGAGCCGGCAGCTCATGCGTGCGTTCGTCCGGGACGCCCAGCCCCCACCCCAGGGAGTAGCCGCGCACCAAGGCGCCCCCGTCCCCATCGCCCCCCGCCTCGCCGTCGCCGCCCCACCACACGGAGATCCAGTCGCGGCCAGCCCGCGCTGCACAGAATGTACCCACATCTTTTTATCCATCACAGTTTACAGGTCGTCGCCTTGATGTTAAAGGGGAAGAAATTTCGACACAAGATGAACTCTCATTGTTCTTGCGGGGCTGCAAGTATGATAACTGACTTTGGAATACCTTTTCCACACTCGAAGACATTAAAAGTAGATAATCAATAACCTTTGAGTATTTCTTAGGCGGGTATGTTTTCAGATACATCATAGAGAGTAAATATATCATAGGTTTAGTTTAGAGTGAATGCTATGCATTTATTTATACCGCCTAAGATTTATGAATTATTCGCATATTAAATTTATTTATTTAGCCAGGTATGATTATAAGTTTTATTATTTATTCTCTGAAATAATTACTTCTACGAAAATAAAATGATTAAACCAAGTAATGATCAAAAATACTACCATGATTCAAAATATAGTTTAGGTTTTTCACCGCGATAATGAATGCAACAGAAAACGAAAGTATGAATGAGTGAGTGAATGGTGGATGGTATGAGCGGTTGGCGACTTACTGGTGAGCTTGGGCGGCGGGGAAGGTACGCGGGCCTCGCCGCGCTCGCGCGCCTGCGTGCTCGCGGACACCCACTCGCTGAACGGGCCCGAGCCGTTCGCGTTAATCGCGCACACGCGCACCTGCGATCACACAACATGGCAACTACAACAGTCGAACCACGGCACAACAATTTATTATAAAACCGAGAGGTTTATTTTCCAGCGTTCATAGCTGCTTAAATGGCTGTCCATAACAATGATACTCCAGCTAGGTTGTATTAAGAACAAACTTAGATTATTACATAATCATCAGTAGGAGATGTAATTGTACCTGATAGACTGTTCCAGTTTCGAGGTCACGCAGCTCGGCGCGGCGCGTGTCCGCGGGCGTGGTGAGGGACTCGGCGCGTCGGCGCGCTGAAGGCGGGCCCGCGCGGTAGCGCACCTTGTACCCGGTGAGCGGGCCGCGGTGCGTGCGCGCCGGGGGCGCCTCCCAACGCACCAGTATCGACTGCGAACGTACACTAAATTGTAAGTAATATTTTTTTATTCAATGAAATGCCATGACAAGACAGACAACGATGGCGTTCTCTTGTTTCGGAGGCCAAGACTTATTTTGAGTCGCTGCGCCAGAGGAATAAGTAAGTAATAAAATGAACAACTGGACGTTCACCTGATGGTAACAGTAAACGAGACCAACCACTCTGATATACAACTTATTTATTATTATACTATTTTAATATATCAGCTTACTGTAGCGCCACTAGGTACTGCAGTAACGTTGACAGGGGGCGCAGCGGGTGCGTCCTGTGGGGTGCGCGTGCGCAGCTCCGGTGCTGGCGCTCCTCCTGCTGCCGCCACACGTACGCGGTAGGCCGTGGCTGCCCGTAGCCCACTCAGTGTGACTGAGGTACCCTCTGCCCACTGAGTTTGTTCACGTCCCGTTTCCTCCTGTCGGTAACAATGAAAGGATATCGTTGTAATCCTTGTCAAATTGTGTTTTAACAGACTGTTGTAAATTGTAAGGTGTGCTAGTATCCTCACATCGGTGTAATACACAGCATATCTGGTGGGTGGCGGTGGGGCGGGGACGTTCTGCAGATGAGTTGCGGGCGCGGGCGGCGACCACCATACGCGCGCCGAGTGCGGGCCCAGCGCCTCTACACGCACCTCTTGCGGCGGCCCGTACGTCAGCTCCTCCTCCGCAGTCGTCGCCTCGATCACCTGAACACGTGGATGATTAATAAGTACCCTCACATTTTTCATAGAGAATTTTAATTGGTGGTAGGTCTTCATTGGTTATTACTTGGGTAACAAGACTTAACACCTTATATCTAAAGACGACAAATACAATTTAATGCAATATTTACCATTTTTACTAGCGCTATATCTACTGTCACTTGTGATATTACTGCGTGTGAATAATTAAAGATGATCAAAGGTTCATGTGTTATAAAGAGAAGATTTAAATCGCTCGAATGTATCTTTGTCTGTAGAATCGCAACCTTAAATGTTGGTCCAGATTCTTATGTTTTTTTTATCTAAACGTTTATTAAGAATGTTCTTAATATATTTCACTATTTACATCTAGATCTCCTCGGTTTACGGATAATTGCCGTATCTGTCTCGTCCTAAACCAGTTTTCTACCTTTTCGGTTGAAATCATTACCTCAGTGGGCGGTGAATGCGAATGCTGTGTAAAGGCGATGACATAGAACTGGTACGTGGTATTGGGCTGCAGCGACGCCACGTTCATCTCGTGCCGCTGCGGGTTGCCCCGCGCGATGCGCTCTCTATAAATGAACAGATTTTCATCAACAAACAATTGGAGTTATCTTAAACTTATCACTGAACTGAACTGAAGAAAGCAGCCAAGGTAGGAGTACTGACTGATCATAGCTACGTTTTTTTTTATTTGAAAGATGCTACAACTATAGCAAATATATTGCTAGACATTATGTATCTAGAAATATAAGGAGGATGTATAATATCATAAAAACTCCGAAAAGCGATGATAAAACTTTGTAAATATTCTAATTTACACCTCACTGGGAGCAAGCATTGTGAAAAGCTGTATCACTTAAAACAAGGTATAAATCTTGCTACATTACTTAAAAGTAAATAGCTCACCTCTCGCTGCCTTTCACTTTATACACGACCGCATAACCCGTCACGTCTTCAAGCTTATGCTCCGGCTCCTCCCAACTGAGCGTCACGAACCTATGCTTCACTATTACCGCCTTTAGGGTTTTCGGCGCAGAGACCACAGTCGCGTTCCCCTGCCCCAGCTCATCTAGATCCAAGCCTTCGGCAGCGTGAAACGAAACATCGGGATCATTATCGTACGCTTCGTCATACTCCACCTCTGGACCGGACGTGTACGCTGACGAAGTCTCGCCGAGGAAATCTAGGTCTTCCGGTGAAGGCTCTAAGGTAGGCGCGGCCGCGCCGGAGGATACTAGGCTGTTGAAGATGTCGTGAGTGGTATTGGAGAAGGATTTCACGGGCAGGATATTGGGATTTTGGGATAATTTGGTACCTGTTAACGGAAGAGAAAATGAAAGAAAATAAATAAAAAGTAAGGGATAGATAACATAACAAAAAATAAAATAATATATTTAAAAGGATTAAATTAAAAAAGGAAATAAAAAGTGTAGATCAGCATAAAAAATAATAGAAAAGTTTAAGAGAGGCGGAAGTATTTACAGCAGGAGTGGAGTAGGTTGACAATTTTATTGTCATTGAGCCGCGTTAGGTCCGGTAAATTATTAATATACTCATGTGTAATTTTTTTACGTTTATTACTAGTAACGTATATTTGGTAAGACGCGAAACGCAGTGCTACGTATCAACTCATTGTTTGTAAGTTTTATTTCGTTTAGTTGACTTCACTGGTAGTTTGATTTCGTCATATTTCGAGAGCGTTTTATTTGTAATTGGATTCACTTCTGTCCGTCGCACCGCCCTCCACCAGTGGCTACACTCACCGTCCGCCGGCGCCAGCACCACGAGCCGCAGCGCCGCGACCGCGCTGCCTGCCGGCGAGCTCGCCGCGCACTGGAACATGCCCGCGTCCACGCGCAGCACACCCTGTATGCGAAGCGACGACCTGCGCGAGAGGAGTGAGCGGGGACAACGGGGACGAGGACCAAAGTTATATTACCATTTAATGATGATGACAAAACAAACAAATCCTTCTTAGTGAGTACCATCGCAGCACCTATTTCTGCCACCAAACAGTTCAGACTGGGGTAAAATGGCTACACATTTTCTATCTTAGGTGACGAGCGCAATATTATGTAGTGTGTATCATCCTAACTAGCCCTGTGTTGCTATGGGCGGGCGTATCACTTACTATAAGGTGAACGTCGCGCCCGTGTCGTCGCTTAATTGATAAAAGAAAATTCACATATATTTCGTATCTGTCATATAATATTAGTTGATTTTATATAAAATCAAATCGCGCTCATCATCTGGGATATAAGATGCTGCATGTCATTGGTGTATTAATATTTTCTCATTTAATAATATATGAACATTGTGTAGGTGTGCTCTTTTCAATAATCACACTACATACCCGTCCAGTAGCGCGATGTCCCTGCTGTTGGGCGTGAGCGGCTCGCCGTCTTTGAGCCAGGCGACGGTGGGGGCGGGGCGGCCGCGCGCGTCGCACCGCAGCGTGACGTCACCGCGCGGGTGCGCGTGCGCCACCGCGCCGCCCGGCACGCTCACTCGCGGCGCCGTCTACACGATAACCGAAACGTACTTAGACGTTAGATCATTTAATATAATAATCAAATTAACTTTCCATTGTATTTAGTAATACAAAATTTGACTTTTATTAATTCTCAACAAGAAAATAAATTGATAATATATATATTAGGCTCGCCTTATTAGATTATTTTCTAGAAAGAATGTTAGTACGTGGTACAATTAATATCATTAATCTCGCTACAATTACATTCAAATCCTTTTTGTAATAAAAAAGGTATATATCATGCAAAGAAAGGTTGCATTTTTCGGACACCTTCAAAGAAGATCCCTTTATAAGTCCTCAAGTTTATCCTGGACAACAAAATTCTTGGAAAACGTGCACCTGGTAGACAGCGCAAGAAATGGTTTGACGACATAATAAAATGGACCGGGTTTAAATACCATCAGTTAAAAAGAATAACTGAGGATCGAATTGGTTTTCACAATCTTATCGCCAAAATTCAGTTTTAAGAGGGCTCCTAATGATGATGATGATGATAATGATGATTCTTTAAGAAAAGAACTTTGAATAAATAAAGCAGGACCGGTCTTCGTAAGTTGGGCATGCAATCACAAGTTACATGAACTGTGAGACCGTATACAACATCTTTTATTTTAAAATACCTCAAATTCATGGTATCAACCGGCTGTGACGACGCAGATGGTGTAGTGTGTTTCCAAGCTGAAAAACTCACCAACACGTGCAGCTGGGTGGAGTGGTCCGCGGAGTCGAGCCGGTTGTGCGCGCGGCAGGTGTACACGCCCGCGTCGAGCGCGCGCGCGGACTGCACGCGCAGCGAGCCCGCGCCCACCAGGTAGAACCGCGAGTCCAGGTCGCTGCGCACGCGAAAACAAGTAAGTAAAATACTTTACGTTCGGCGATAAGCAATAACTCTGCTTATTAATAATAGGATCCCGGTTAGGATGTTTTGACGGTAAAGGTTATTCGCACCATGAGGTCAACAATGGTGATTACTGGGGCAACGAGACTGCATACGTCATGTCTCAGTGTTTCCCGTCTTCTAAGAATGTCTATAAACATGCCTTGAGAGCTCATTGGCTCTATAGTGTCATCAATATACTCACTTTAGATCAATAGCGACGCCGTTGTTGAGCCAAATCATTTCCGGTTTGGGATTGCCCACCGCCGCGCAGTCGAACGTCACCGACGCCCCTGTGGTGGTTACACTGTTAGCAAATCCTTAAGTGATGGATTCAGGATTCCCTTTACATTAGATATAGTTGTCTGAGCGTCTGCTAATGACATTCTTAAATGGCTGAATTTAACTTTGATTAAGTTTTCTTTTTGTTTAAAACTTGACTACAACAAGTATTAAGATTAAATGAATGAAGTTAACAGTGGTCTAAAAACAACCGTAATCACAATTTAATACTAGACTAATTTAATGAGTCCATTCCTTATCACAGTAAGCGACGGAAATCTTCAAGGGTCATCTAGTATCAATTATAACCAGTTTGTAGCAGTCTCTAACAATACCATTTCATAGAGGTTTATGACGGTACTTTTAATGTAATCAAAAAAAATATTTTAGAGTACTTCAAGATTGATCCAAAATTAAACGATACATAAGTGACTTTTATTGTTGGAAAGTAGAGAAAGAGTCGAGCAGTGAGAACAGACCTTCTATCACCGTGACCGGCTGCGGCACGGCTATGAACCGCGGGGCCGTCTCCACGTTAGAAATGTCCCCGTTGATGCGCAGGTCGATTTCCGGGCCGGTGCTGTGGGATAAAACAACTCTATATATATAATATATATACATATATATTTGTATCACTAAGGCGACAAACGAACATACGGCGTCTGATGTTAAACAGTTACCGTAACTTATGAACGTCTGTGGTACCAGAGTGATCATAGGCGTGATGCCGACTGTACATAGCGACGAACTTAAAGCTAAATGGTATTCTCTCTCACTTTAGGGTTAAACAGAGGTGAATGTGGGCTCCATAATAAGTATTAAAGAGAGAAAAAAAATACGTTAAAAATATAGTAAATGACTAGAATAAGGAGCATGTTTGGAAGTTGGAGAACTAAATTTAATGACTCACTGCTAGTACTATCATTTTATTGGATAACATAGATATTATATGGTAGGTGTAGGCGACCCGACCAATATATTATTTATCTACAATAAATTATGAAGAGAGTAAGCGAATGGACACCGTACTTAATACGGCGGTGATCTATCCTCACTTTTTTTTGTCTCGCGCACGAACCGATAGGACAGGGAGCCGCTGACCATTCGGCCCACTTAATCTCTAAAATCACGTAGTTTATTTTACCCATACCCTATCGTATCGATACCCTATAATTTCGATACTCGCAAAATTGGATGGAAAACATAATGTTTGATTACTAAAGTATTAAAGATAAATAAACCCTGCGATGGATTTACCCATTATTCTCTATGGGAGACCTAAAATATAGTATAATAATAACAAATACTGAGGTGCGGTAGAGGAATTGATGTATTTAGGTTGAAGAACTACGAATACTGTATACAATTAATGCTCACACGTGCGGTGCTGTAGTGTGCGCGTGCGCATGCGCTAGAGCGACGCGGCAGCGGTACACCGCGGCGTCGTGCGCACGTAGCGGCTCCAGCTCCAGCGCGCCGCTGGGCGTGAGCGACACGCGCGCGGACTCCATGCGCACCGGCGATCCGTTCTTCAGCCACGTCACCTGCGAACCGGCCACAATGGGTACGAGTGTAGCAAGCTACGAGGTAGAGAGCTGAGAGTGATTAAATAATCAAATATGTACTATGGTAATGTAACAGTGTAAATAATTACTATGGAGGTTGACAAAATATTTTTTTATATATAAAGAGATATATAATATAAAGAATACAATCGTAAGTTCATCATCATCAACCGATAGACGTTGACAGCTAAGGTTGTAATTAGCAGAGTCCAGCACCAGACACGGATAAACGAAACTAGATACAAGAATCACTGAAGACGAAAAAATAACAATGTGTATAATTTAAATATGCAAAGAAAAACAGAAAATAAAAATAATAATAAAAAATAAAAAAGTGGCATAGCATTTCCTGCGTAACCAGCCTACGTTCGTTGATTTCATAAGGTATGATGATGTAGTCTGGTTATTCCCGTCTAGACGACTAAGTATAGCGCGGGTGAAACAGTAACGTTATAATGTGTGTAGGTTATTGTTTCAGGGTAGAGTACACGCGTAGATGATGTACGGTTGCGTGAGGCTCCGCACTCACGTTGAGGTCGAGCGGCGGCGGCTGCACGTGCGTCTTGCCGGCGGCGCCGTACACGCGCCGCTCAGGCGGATGCGCGCGCGCCCCCGGTGTCACGCGCAGCGCGAGGCGGGGCGGCGCGCGCATCGCGCACGGCAGCAGTGCGCCTGCGCCCAGCGCGCCCGACACCGTGCGCACGCTCTCCACCAGCTCCGGCAGCGCTGCATCAACATACAACATCAGCTCACTAAATCTGTCCACATTCAGGCGCCCTTATTGTACACAGATTTCGTAAAACATTATGCTCTTGCAAACCAAGTTCATTACTATATTGTCCCTGTTGTAACTGTTGCAACATATACTTGTAATATCATCAAGTAGCTCGCTGGCCTAACGGTTAGAGCGTGCCGGCTTTCATTCCAAAGATCGCAGGTTCCAATCTCGGCATGTACCGATTACTTTAATATTTAAGTTATATACATTTGTGAATTTTAGTAACAACTGCAAAATACAAACGGTGAAGGGAAACATCGCTGAGGAAACCTGCACATGAATTAGGATTTATTGCAAGGCGTGTGTGAAGTCACCAAGCCGCATTGGGCTCTTGTGATGACTATGCTCCATCGCCCTTATATTGAGAGTAGGCCTGTTAGGCTGTTGAATATCATCAGGAGCGTGCGTCCTCGATACAATCAAATAACTGCTGGAAACCCTGGCTCCATAAATCTCTCTATATAATAATCTTTCAACTCAATGAAAAGATTCGGAAGTAAGCTTCGACTATTGCTAAATTGGTAAGTTTATATTTAAGCATAAATAAGTTCCGAGATTTCGGGTGTGGTTTGCATAGCCTACACCAAATCTCTGTGCAAGTGCCTGAATGTCATAGTGTCGGTTACACTAACTTATAATATGTAAATACATAGTAAGTTTAACCAGTGAAAGCTTTGCCTACTTTATTATCATGAAGTTAGTTTCTCTTGTAATTACTTTGTATATTTTAATTAATGTAATAGTTTATGATTGATCGTAGACATAGTAATTAAAATAATAAAATACATATGAATCTCAAAACCCTGC
Organism: Ornithoptera priamus; assembly: GCA_029034505.1. Lineage (NCBI taxonomy): Eukaryota > Metazoa > Arthropoda > Insecta > Lepidoptera > Papilionidae > Ornithoptera > Ornithoptera priamus. The sequence goes on from JARDWD010000565.1 coordinate 791,724, forward strand.
AGTTATTAAGAGCGGTTCTGACTTGTATAGAGAAGTTGCAGAAGATGTTCACTCCGGTTTCGAGGACATTTCACGTGAAAAGCACAAAGAAAAATGACAAAGAATCAGGAGAACCCGTGAGTTTAAACCAGTGTGGAGTAAGAACTGGGATACCATCCTGTCAGTTCGTAAAGAGGAGGTGTGTACCAATTAACATAGATATTGTTTTTATAGAGAATTACCTGCTAAGAATACTGTGGCTATTCTAGAAACTATTGTGCCTATGCCGTCCAGGGTTGCCACGCATTGGTACTGGCCTGCCAGGGTGTCCGACATGCTCTCTATCACGAGCGAACCGTTCGACAGTTGCTTTCTGAAAAATAACAAACAATGAGACATTTACACGGCGTTGCACATGTGAAGGACGGGCGGACGCCTGTAAGAATAAGGCGTCGGTTGTGATGCTTAACACTTCTTATACTGCATACTCACCACATTAAGACATCGGATTTTATGTTTTCCAAGGTGTTGTCAGCTATATATGTACCCACCAAGACCGACTCTTGCAAGAGTTTATGCCAAACAGAAAAGACAGCATTAGTAGGTCTCCGATGCCGGAAACCGTCTAGGTAGGTACCACAGCAGTACTTACTTCTAATCCCAAATAGTGATATGTATATGTAGTAGAACTATGTAGTACCAGGACTTACAGTCATGTGTCTCAAAGCAACAATTTGATTTGATGTGACGAGCACAATATGGTGCAGTGTATATCATCCTAATTAGCGCCACATTGTTATGTGCAAGCTTATCACTTAGCATCAGGTGAACGACTTACTTGACTCATTGCTTTGTAGAATAAAAATGACTGTTAGAATTACAAAGTTACCTGAAGGAATCGGTAGTAGAGAGCGTGTGGTCTCTTGTGGGAGGCGCGGACGCGGAATGCCTCCAGGATACCCTGGCGGGCGCTGCGGCCGCGCACGCAAGCAGCACGCGCTCGCCGGTCGCTGCCACCGCATCACTCGGCTCCACTGTCAACCGCACTCCGATGTCCAATTGGTCATCGCCACCTGGACGAACATACCACATTTGTGCTAATAACATATATTGTTGATAACATTTCTTACGCCTAAGTATCTTTCGGCTGGCGCTCGATTGCAAAATATTTTTTTAAATGGTACGCGCTGCAACACACTGCCCTCATCGCCCGAAACATAAGACATTGAGTCTGGTTACACCAATAATTACACTAGCTACAGCGCCCTTTAAACCGGAACACAGTAATGTTTGCACAGTACTGTCTGTCGGCTGCATTAGACACTGCGGTGGTACCTACCCAAACGATCTCCGGCAATAGAGACCTGCCACCAGTAAAGATAGTTAGCTATACGCAAGACGTCGACTGCTGGACATAGGCCTCCCACAAAGATCTCCAAGTACTGGATAAATAAATAAAATTATGTGTCGAGTTCAAAACCACCTTCGCGTCAGTCCATAAATTATGACGTTAAAGAGTACATACCGATAACTACTTGAAAATATAAAATCCGTTGCAAACAGCCCTCAGCCATGGAACACTACCCCTCCGACGTCTTTATTCGTTTGCATAACAATTATTAGATATCTTAGAACGTTATAGAATTGAGCCCTTTTCTAAGTACCCTCGACCTTCTACAATGGAGGAGGGACCTTCAATTGACGAGTGCTACTTGCGCCGGTTATCGTTTGTTTTTTACTGCAGAGCTTCCATTCATTTGTTTTTTTTACAAACCCCCTTTATTAGTAGTCCTTGTCTTTAGTGTTTGCTTCCTTTTTATTCATTACAAAATGATAATAAACCTAGATAGTTAACTTTGCTGGTGGTAGGTCTCTGTGGCCGGTGACTGTCTAGGTAGTTGCCGCCGCAGCGCCCATTTCTGCCGCCAAACATAAGTGTGCAAACTTTGCTGTGTTCCAGTTTGAAACGCGCTACAGTTAGTGTAATTACTGGGATAAGGAGACAATATCCATCTCTCAAAGCAACGAGTGCAATGTAGTTAAGTAGATGTCATCTTAACCAGCGCCGCGTTGTTATAGGCAGGCGTATCATTTACCACCAAATGAACGTCTCCTTCGTACGTCGCTTCGTTAAATATGAAAAAGTTTAGTGTTGCAAAAAGCAACGAGCTAAATATTTACGTCACAGTAAAGAAACGGAGCATCTATTTTCTGCCAACTTGTCGGCAACTGGCAGAGGATGGATGCTAGTCAAGGTATGGTCAGCAATGGAGAAATGGAGAGAAGGTTTAAGTTCTAAAATTACAAAAATAAGGCTGTTATAGATATAGAAATTACCGGGGTCTAACTGGTTACGAGATCAATAGTAGGCCCCTTTAGAGCCTTATAATGTTCTGCCTCATTTCCTGTTTATATGCCTATTAATACTTTTCCCTATAGTCTTGAGATATTCAAAAAAGCACTAGTCTTCTTAGTCGCTGTATAGGGTGGATACTGGAGAGCATTACGTCCTTCCCTGGGGTTGGTGTTTAACGTAGTGCAGTGAGGCACGCGTGAGGCCTGTATGAGATCCCGGGTATCCCGTATCACATTAACAATAACCAACGAAGCGGTATCAATTCTATATAACTTCGACTTCTGTCCAGAATCATAGTATGATTTGACGGTTGCCCCCCTGACTCCAATAAAATAGAATTAACACAGTACGATGCCAATTTAACACGTTCGTTCAGCAGCTGAACGTACAGTACAAAGTACCAAATGAATCTTTATTAATTAGAGGCAGTGTAAACAAGGAGCGAGGCGCTGTATTATTCCATGCATACATAGCAGCGCCCGCTGCCGGCACACGGGTCGGAATTACGCGGCGAGGTCACATGGATGGTGATCAGTTATTTAACGCTGACGAGGAGACAGTTTACTCTGACTCAAACAGTCGTTACAAACTAATATTACGTTAAATATGTATTATAACAAGTGGTATAATAACAGATGATATTTTTGTGGTTATGTACTGTAAACTGTAAAGAATTCTAACGGAACAAAATTGGAATCCTTGACCCTTCCTACTATTTACTTATGTCCAATCGACCTATCGAATTATCTTAAAATCTCAAACAGAAGCACAAAGAATATTAATAATTTAAGAGAAAAAACTGGGTTTATCTATATATGTTGGAGATATCCAGATATTCGTTGTCTCATCACGAGATTTTCGAATATATTCGACATAAACACTCAAAATTTGGTAGATATTGCTTCTGCCACATAGAAGTCAACTAAGAATGAATTTTACAGACTTCCTTCCCCAACAGGAGTTGCGAAGATGTTACAGCCAGCAAATTGTGCGAGGTGCAGCTAGTTGTATTCTATATACTAATTCGGCTTGAATGTAGTTCGATCAAAGCAAAAAGTTGGTAAAGCTAATAGTAAAAAAATATAGATAGTTTGATGAAACCTTCAGGGTCGAATCGCGACAGTGGGTCGCCGGGTGTTACCTGATAGCGCGTGCAAATATCTAAGTATCACCCCGTTGCAAAACACAATATTTAGTTACACATTAACTGATATAAATTCTCTCGCACTTGGTATTCTAATTCACACTCAATTCGTTTGTGTCGACAAGATCACAAGCAACTGAACAATGTTTATTAAGTTATTGATCTTGTCCGGGCTCATCGCTTCTGTCGCTTGCATGGTGCTGCATCACGTGCCCATACCGCTGTACCTACCTATCCAGCACCAGGAGCCAACGCCTAACTACAATATCGCTTATGAAGTTAACAACGCTGACACTGGAGATTTTAAGAGACTACAGGAGAATCGCAACGGCGATGTTGTTATAGGACAATACTCCATCCTGCAGCCAGATGGACTAACGCGGACCGTTGACTACAGAGCTGATGATGTTAACGGATTTAGTGCATTAGTGAAAAATGTAGGGTTACCGAAAAATTATCAGGATGATAGAAAAGAAAAGGGTCGTAACAGCAAATTTGAAACACAGCCCGAAGACCGCCCTCGAACAGAACCATGGCAAGCTTTAAGTGATCAGCAAATTACACTAACGCCTTCGGCCGTTTCCCATAGAGCTCTCATCCATCACATCCTGCAAAACTTATAACGCTGTTATCTAGTCGAACAATAGAAAACGTTGACGAAATAAGGACACCGAATAACTACGAGTATAAGCAAAATGCCATCTGGCTTCGCCTAAATTTTAAGATTGCAGTTTAAGACCATCATCAGTCACAGATCGGATAGCTATCATGCATCAGCGCTTATACTAACATTAAATATCTACATATGATGTATCTTTTGGATACCCCATTGAAAAGATCCGTGAAGCAGTTAAGATTCTACACAAACAAACTTCTTCAGTAGACTATAAACTTGAAGTGCACTTACATGCCCCTCTCTCTCCCCTTAGCACTTTCCACGATGTACATAAACATTAATTCCGTGAATATTCCTCTTTAGTGCCAGTTTCTTACATACCTTACTAATAAATAATAAAGTTTACTTTTATATCGATGTCATTGTTTTTTTTATTATATTGCAATATTGGATCATAAGTCTTTAGAGAATTATTATATTATGATACTGCGGAGTGTAATCTATTGAAAATGTTGTTTAAGGCGCTACCATGAAGTTCTACATAAGACAAAACGAGTCATTCTCGTATTCTCTTAAAGATTTCATATTAACCACCACATCATCACATCCCGCGCAGTATCATTAGATACGTTTCATTAAGCTGCTTGATTTCTTTATCATCATTAAGTTATAATAAAATTTCGATTTAGGTACATAACCAGTTTCTTAAATTCTATGTGAATAGGGATACCACTTACGTCGATACAATTGCTCCGTCTTCAAGCAGAACAAGTATAGGAGCCTTAGTCGGGATTTCATATTTGAACCGTTTAGGGTAGAAACCTTAGTCTTAGGGTCCGGATGCGCTTAAACTTTTTAGAGGTATTTAAAAAAAAACTAACGTAAGCCACCCGAGATCCCAAGGCTGGCAGTTATACATAGCACAAAGAATAAGCCTCGCCATTAGTTTCTCGATATTTTTCCAAACGGGCATTATCCGGAGATTTTCTTTTATTATTAATAAGAAATATATTCTAATAACTTATTGTATGAATTAGTTTATAGTAAAAGTAAAGAATTTTAATAAGAGCATTATTGAATAATTACTTTACTGGTGGTACTTTACCGCGGCAGCGCCTATTGCTGCCGCCAAACATTAGTGCATAAACCGCCGAACCAGAGAAAAAAAGGTCTGTACCACGCTGATCGCCAACCTTCACTGGTTGGAGAGGCACTTTAAGAAGAAGACAATCCGGACCACTTACCGTGTTCCGGATTGAACTGCCATTTAGCTAGTGTCATTAATGGGATACCGAGACTCAACATCTCGTCTCGGGCGATGAGCGCAATGTGGTTCAGTATATGAAATCCTAGTTAGCGCCGAGTTGTTATGGGCATACGTATCACCTACAATCAAGTGAATGTCGCAATCGCTTAAATTATTAAAAAAAAATAATAATATAATCCTTTGTGATCTTTGAGGTTACCTCATCCAGCAGCAAGCGTCTATCTGCCATTGACAATTATAACTAATCTTTATATACATGAAGATTAATCTTAATATAACGGAAAGTATTATTTTTTAAAAATAAGTGACCAAAAACAGAAAATAATCTTATGATTTAATTTAAAAACAGCAAAGTAATTTCTAAGGATAAAACAGCCCTTGTGAGCTTAAATTGAAATTAAGTTGAAAGTACGTAGTTCAAAAGGAAGACGGCAAGACAGACGCGGAATGAGAAATGTGTTACTACGAGTACAAATAAATAGGATTACTGCAGGAAATGAAAGATTTCACATTATGATTACGCGAATATTAAATATTTAATTAACCTAAATTATACTGATTTTATCTCATACATTATGCTAATTATTATCCCGATAGTGATGATCGCAAGAGTAATGAGTTGACCAGTCATTGTGGAGTAATTATTTTTGAAATTGAATGTAACAATGACAATTGCATGCGTGATACCAGTGTGTATGGAGTATTTGAATTGCGCGCCAACCTCGCTCCGTCGGCTGGCACTGGTACGCAACAAACCAATAAGCTATCGTCGACAAACTTACGCACACTTAAGCTGCATATGAATGAGATGAGCTCGCAATGTCTTCTGGCGATATGCATGGTTATTGATTGCAGTACTTTAAAAGTTAAAGCAATTTTATAATTTTTAACTTTGACAAGCATGGGTATAGTTATTGATTGTGTTCGGAATCCCAGTGTTAAAATTGTTACTTAATGTTAATAATAAAGGCTAAAATAAATCTATTATCAACTTTTCTATATGCCGGGTAAACTCAAAGTGTAGAATCCCATATGACCAGTTCTCGTGCGAAACATTTCTATTCATACGTATGAGGAAAGTTGGAGGTTGCGAGTGGCCGCGGAGAGTCGTAACTGCGGCCTTCAACACAAACTGAATTTACTTATTAACCTCGTCGTGGTAACGTTTGAAGTTGTCAAATTTGAAGTCGAGTTATAGGAGACCGTAATGCATATGATATGAGGTGTACAGATTGTTTGCAGTAAAAACTATTAAACATATGTAGACGAAGACGGTGGTATGAAGAACGTTTGAATTTTTCTTGATAGTATACCGGGTAAACACCTTGGATTATATAAAGTTTTAATGGTGCATTGCTGTCTTCGAGCTGCTAACATACGAGAGCCAGAATATTCCGAGCGGACACGCTTCACCTTCTCTGAGCCTCACTATCAAAATGACATTTTATTTGGATTCCCCACAGCTTCACACAACTTTCTTTTCGTCTTTACTTGATAAATACTTTGATAAAACTATCTTTGATGAAAGAAGGAGAAAACAGCCAAAATTATTATTGAAAATATTTACGATATGCGAATGATTGTGGAGCGAATCCACCAAGTTCATATTTTAGCCATGTGATACGGTTTGAATATCTTAAACGCTTTTCAACATTACATTCACTGCGAGATATGGTATTATATTACGATAGACCAGTATAAATACTAGAACCGAGACACCTATCGATCATATTAAGTCGAGAATTCTGTGAGAACATATCAATATCAGTGTTCGAAATGTTCCACAAGCTGGTAATTCTCTCCGGACTGATCATGTCTGCGACCTGCATGTTGCTGCAGCAGCCGTCGGTGCCATCGTACGTTCCCCTCCAGTACCAGGAGCCGGCTCGTAATTATGATTTCGCTTATGAAGTTAACAACGCTCGTACGGGAGACTTCAAGTCGCAGCAGGAGGCAAGGATAGGTGACACCATATTGGGCCAGTACTCACTTCTACAGCCCGATGGATTGACCAGGACCGTAGAATACAGAGCCAATGATGATACTGGATTTAATGCTGTGGTAAACAATGAGGGAAGAGCGTACAATGCACCGTCTGACAAACAAAACGTAAGAGAAGAAGCTACTAGAAGGCAAGGTAATGAACGGACTGAGGAGGGACATTTCCAACAGTCCAACGATCTTCAAATCACTCCGCGACCTTTGACTGTGGAACGCACTGCTCTTATTCACCACGTCTTACGACAATATCGTCACACCCTGTAAAGTTTCCCGTCAACAGCGGAAACAATAAAATTGAACTTTTTTGTCTGTATATTGTTAGAGTTTATAAACAAACAACAAATATTGTTTGTATATGTAACCTAAAATAAACGACATTTTGAATATATCTTCAATTATTAGATTTAAACTCCTAGTATGTTTAGTATCAAGATTTCTTGCAAAAATAAAGTACAGAACTCTCACCCTGATATCGATTTCTTTAATACAGACGAGTCCTCGAATAACAGGCAAAATGGCCAGGTATGATGAACACAGTTCTATAAGCTTTGGACCGGAATTATCGTCAACTTATATATTTTGAAATCATAGCATTGGTTACTTATTTTACCTATTTATATTATCTACCAGCATTTTTTAGCTAAACACAGGAATTCTTTATATCTGTTTAAGTCACATTGGCATACACGGTTACCACTTAAAGTAACCTTGAATTCCAGGAACTATCTAATGATCTGTAAGTAAAAAACAGTTTCAGAACACAGTATAAAAGAGTTATATCTTGCGTCCTTGTCAGAACTGGGGAACAGTAAAAGATTGCAACAATGGCGATGAACTGTTTGTCCCAGAAATCAGGAGCAAAACAATGCGCCTGGATTTGTGTCAGCGCACACAAATTTTCTATTGTTACGCAATGATTATTTCAATCATATAGATATGATAGATACATACATTAGTTAGACGATCATGTTTACTTAATGGTCAGTATTCCTCGTCCTTAAAGGCATCTGAAATCGATTGATTTGTTTCTTTTATATATCATTATCTACCGTAAAACGTCCGGGCCTAGGTCTCCCTACAAGGATCTCTATGTTGTTTCCTATTATTAATTTCTATATCATGTTATAGTAGTCGATCAGGTGCGTCATTGTAACCCCACGCTAAGCGCTACAGTAGATGTATTGAGGTAGGGTGCAGAAATCACGAACTGATATTTATAACATTATTAGTCCCCCCTCTTAGTATTACGAAAATCTAGAGAGATCTAGTTAATGGATGCAATTGTTTACTTTGTAACGAATTGTTGACCGAAAGCTATGTACACAAACATGTACTATTCTTATAATGATTCGCGCTATGATAAACGATAGCGTGATCTATTATTTATACTGGCGCCATCTGTTGGGTTTTTGAAAATTTCTTGTTACAAAATGTTATTTTTCACTAACAAACGTTAAAAATTCACTGTTTCTTTGATTGTTCAATAATTCTTAGAACTGCTTTCTACTTTCTAGAATGCCTGTAGTCCAGATTATTTTGTGAATGTCCCGCTCGTCTCGTCGCTTCGTAAAATAAAATAAAAAAATAGTAATATTACCGGATTTACAATATGAGAGTAGTAGTTAGGCAGAGTAAAAAAAACTCTGTCACTATGAAAACTTTACAGTATTTGACATCAATTTCGCACTTAGAATCGTTCCACTAAAGCAAGCGGTTAATCACAGGCCATAGGACAGTCAGTTCAAACAATTGATATTATTGCATAAATTGATATGTGTATTTGTTTTTTTATTATTGGATGAAGCGACGAAACGAGCGAAACGTTCACCTGATTGTAAGTACTACGCTTGCCAATAACAATGTGGCGCCAGTTAACATCATACATTGCGCTCGTCGCCCTGAGATGTTAGACGTTAAGTCTCGTTAACCCAGTAATTTCACTAGCTACAGGGCCGTTCAAGTACTCTGGTACACCAACGTGGTTCATGATTCTCTACGTTGTACGTATATATACAAGTTATATTTTTGTAGAGATGAGCAAGAAGTTCACCTGATGTGCCAATTATAATAGCCCATTAGGATAATACACAGAGCTTAGTTGTGCTCGTAACTTTAAAACATGGTTTATTAAATCTCGTTACCCCAGTAATTTCATTACCTATAGCATACTCCAAAACTAGAACACAGCAATGTTTTCCCACTGCTGTTTGTCCGCAGAAATAGAAGCCGCGGTTTTACGTACTTAGATGGTATCCGGTAACAGTGACCTACTATCAGTAAACCTTGTATGAAAAGCAATAACGATGATAAGATCCACCTACCACCATGTCAATGCATTCTTTTCGCTTTGAATAGTAGTAATTTTTACAAAATATTACAACGTTTAAATAAGAAACTTAAGAGAAAACGGAAAGTTTTAATAAAATTATCTTCTACCCTTATATCGCTATGTTTTTTCTCCCATACTGTTAATATTAACAAAACAATCAACAGATCATTCTGATTAAGGTTACACCAATTTAGAGCAGGGTATTAAAAAAGTTACTATAGTAGAATGAGATGCTTTCAATATTTCTATAAACTAAATATTTTTATGTTATCACTAATTTGATAAACGTTAACAAAAATCACGGCTACACACCGACCGCTGGTCACCGAGTATCGAATGGACGGTCAAAGTGTCTTCGTGTTACAACTGTTGCGATATGCGATATCACGTTGCACATTTCTAGGTATAAATACGAATGACGCTCCGACCACTGATCATAAAGCAAGTAATACGACAGCAAGGAAGACATCAGGATGGTTCAGAAGCTGATAATCATATCCGCGTTTATCATGTCTGCAACCTGCATGGTGTTGCACGAAGCCCCCATACCGCTTTACATCCCAATTCAATTCGACGAGCCTACCCCTAACCATAATGTCGCGTACGAAGTCAACGACGCCCGCACAGGAGACTTCAAGAAACTGCAGGAGAGTCGCACTGGAGGCGTTGTGGTGGGACAGTACTCCCTTCTTCAACCTGATGGCGTAACGCGAACCGTTGACTACACAGCTGATGATCTTAACGGATTTAACGCCGTTGTAAGTAATGAGAGAAGACCGTACAGAGTTCCATCTGACAGAGAAGAGGAGAACGCAGACGCTTCGGGAACGCAAGGTGGCGGAAGGCGTCAGGAGGATCAATTTCAACAGTCCAACGAACAGGAGCCAACTACGCGTCCCCTGACCTTGGAGCGCACCGCTCTCATCCATCACGTCCTCCGCCAATTCCGTCACGACCATTGAATATAATTTGTTGGTATACTAAGTAAGAAAGGAGTGAATTTTTTGTTTTAACAACTTGTAATTTTTGGTTGGTTTATGGTAAAACTTAATAACATGAATAATTATATTATAAGTATATTATTTTCATGATAACTACTTTTATTTTTTATTTCTTTTATCTTTGCATACATTGACTTAACGTACTAAGTCATTACGGAATCTACAGTTGTATCCATTTACTGGATCTCTCTGGATCTTCGTAATACCGAGAATCGAGACACAAGCCTATCCCGAAGTTATATGCTTAGTAACTTGCTCTGTACTTTAAATCGCTGTCATTATACATTATAGTGCTGATATTGCTGCGTGCGTGTCATTCACCGGAGACCCCGCACCTCATCTCAATACCGCTACAAACTCTATTAAAAATATAAAAATATAAAACCAATACAAAGTTCTAGTAGTGGTTCATGTAGTACTGCACAGAATATATCAGCAAAGCATATAAATTATGCTTATCATATTGACTGACACTAGATCACAGGATCCCTAACCATTCATGAATTACCGTCCCTCTATAAGAAAAAAAATTTTCTAATGTTCCTCTCATGTAATAGATATTATACAAATTTTTCACATTTCGGTTCATTATGTATCCATCATCAGCCGATAGAGGTCCACGGCTGGACATAGGCTTCCCCCAAAGATCTCCACAGAGTTCATTGAGAAGAATTGAATCTTAGTTCACAACACTGGCCTAGTGCGGGTTGGTGGGTGGTCAGAGCCTCATCTGTTATTCAGCAGGGTGCACCGCATGTAGGTGACGTTGACTTGAGCTCTGTAAGATGTTGGGCGGAACCACATCACACCTCCTATTACGTGTTAATGATCACAAATTAAAAATTAACTCTCTCTCTATCTCTCTCTAATCATGCCCACTAGGAAATGGGACCACCTTCGACGGGAAAGTATGAATTAATATTGCTACAGCGATCGTTATAGCGATTTAGTTTGACTAAATGAAGAGTTTGTAAGAAATACTAGATTTCTTCAGCATCAACAATATATATATATAATAATTATCACAATAGCGACGTCTGTATGATTAAACTAATATTAAATTAAAAATTAAATATGAGTTCCCACACTGTAAAGGTGAAATTTTGTACACTGGTTAATTTGTAAGAGAACGATAACGGTCGACAATTTTTTTATTAAAGGAAGGTAGGTAGGAAAGAACGAAAGAGGGATATATAAATTGTAGCGTTTAAAAACTTATATTTTAGTAAAGATAAAAATTGTTCGATTTAACATACAACATGTTTTCCAAAACCTGCAAGTAGCTTTGACAGTCCGAAGAGGAAAAGAAGGAAAAGGAAGCTGTAGACGAGTAGAAACGTGTTACAACTCATTCTCTTACAGCCTAAAACTAAGTACTTAATACTCAATACATTTGTAGTCGCCTCTTTTGCGTTACACCTTTTCGTTACATACTCTATATATAATACACACGGCAAAAAGAAATGTAGAAATGTAAGACAAAATCTTAAAGCGTTCCTCTTCCTTCTTAGGAATATACAATCACGATGGGAACGAAGACACACAGAATCGCTGATGATGATGATGTTTTTAGCTTCGGTGTAGTGTATCAAACTTGTGATGATTAATACAGAACAATTTACAATTAACTACATCATCACTTACGGCACCATAATGACAAATTAATGTAGTAGCCGGGCGCTAATTTGCTTAATGACAAATTATGGGAGACGGTGGAAGACGAACGCGTCCTGCGAACCACACTGATGATGAGTAACGATCAATCTCTGCTTGGATAAATGTAAAAATCTCGCGACGCTGATAAACTAACTTGTCCCAGTAATAAACTCGCTCTCAGTAGTGAATAAAATGTTAACTTTACATCGTTGGACCTGTCAGCTATAGATATAAAGTTAAAAACTTTTTTAACAGAAATTATTACAGTTAAAACCTATTCGTTTGAATATCGAAGATTTTATTAGGCACTTGGGTCTAGGTCTAGGTTTAGGTTTAAGACAAAATTCCAAAAAGACTTACAATAATTCAATTATCGCGCGATTATATACCTAGTCCTGCCGTAAGTTCTGTTACAAATGAAATTGCATTTTCTTTAACACCCCCACCCCACCCCATTCCATACTGTAATTTAATAATGGACACGAAAAAATATGTGAAATGACGCAAAATCGCAACAAGTTTTTAAAATAAAATACGTGTACCAAAATTCAAAATAACTAAAAAAATTTAAAAAAGAATTTTTTTTATGTAACAGTATTTATGGCTAGACTAGTTAGATATTTATAACCATTTTCCAATTTGATGATAATTATTGCAGAACATCTAGGTGAAGTGGTGATGAGCCAATATTATTGTTTCTGAACCTATTATTATTTGCCGCTTTATTTATATTATTAATATATGATGGTTTATTTCTTCTTATTTATTAACATTATTTCAACCTATTGATGCCCACTGCTGTATAAAATCGTCCACAAAAGTGGTCAGCGATCATATTGTCCAAGTTCGGTGTGAGGGCTAGCGGGCTTACAACATACGATGGAGACATCTTAAATCGTCTCTGATGACAGATTTATTTTCATGTAATAGCAGAATCCAACTTTGGTAACATTTTAAAAATTGGAACAAAAGAATGATGTCAAATTTTTGAATAATAGTTTGGTTCATAAAAATGACAATCAGTAATTAAGTGTCAGGACGTACCAGGAAACAAAGAGGTTGAACGGGGATAAAGAGGAACGCCAAAACCGGGGCCCGTTACAGGATCTGGAGTAAAAACAATGCGCCAGCACAATGATCAGTGTACGCGTGTCGGAGGCTGTGAAACATTACCATTCAGATAATGGCGAAGCCATGAGGGGGGAGTGGGACCAACGAAAATCATATCCGAGGCGCATAAGCCTGGCACTGTAGTTGTTATCACTGGTTCTTGTTTATGGTTTTAAATATCTCTGGTGTGTCAGTGGCATAAACCCTGAGACTTGAACTTTTATGCAGGCCAGAGCTTTAAGCTTAGATGGGTATAACATAAATTGTTTATATAAAAGTAATAGAGTTGAGCCTTACAATATTGAGTCGTACTCCAATAAAGAGATCAGCAAACGAACACATATAAAATTGATTTTATTATAGATATGGCGTACTGTTTACAAGAATAGATACATGTAAATATCGACGGAAAAAGAATACTGTGTGAAAGTAATGTTTACACACTACTGTTTGTCGGCAGAAGTAAGATCTGCGGTGGCAACAGAGACTTACCACCTGTGAACCAATATTTGCTTAGCTAGCATAGTAGAGCTTAGTATGAACTTGATGACAACTTTCTCTTTCTCTGTCTGTCTTTGAGGTCGATATAAAATAAAGAAATATAAACATTGCATTATAATATATTTAAAAAAAAAGTACAAAATGTAATTTCAATACACCCCATGTAAAAAAAAAACAAGTGAAAAACTTAAAAGGGTTGCAACAGCAGATACGGTCACCAGTTGACAAGTTATCGTAGCAGGTCCAAGTCGCATCAGATCCAAGGGTTAGGAACACTGACACCGGCATCCCATGGGTTAGGGACGCCGGTGTAAGACCTGTGGATGAGAGCCGTGTGCGCAACCGCCAGAGGTGCAGTAGTTACTTGCTGGTCATTTGGAGACTGCTTCGCTTGTTCAACTTGGGGCCTATCGCTAGCTTGACTATCGGGACCTTCGCTATCTTTTTCCTCTTCTTTATCCGGTACTACATTGTTGGCTCTGCCCTCATTCTTTACGACAGCGTTAAATCCAGTATCATCGTCTGCTCGGTATTCGACGGTTCTCGTGATTCCATCTGGTTGGAGTAGGGAGTACTGTCCCAGAACGGTGCCTCCTCTCCTAGTCTCCTGCTGCCTCTTGAAGTCTCCGGTGTGCGGGTTGTTGACTTCATAAGCGAAGTTGTAGTCCGGCTCATGGTAACGAACTGGTAAGAACACGGGAAGTGTTGCTTGGTGCAGAACCATACAAGTGGTCGACACTATCAGCCCGGACAGTAGTACAAGGTTGTGAATCATGTTGTTAATATATTTGCGATATGTATTCACCGAAGGAGATATTTGATAGAATGATTGTCTGCGCGTCCGTGCGGCGGCTTATATACCGCAAGCGCGTGTAACGTTATACACCTACTTTGAAATCAATATTCAGAAGCACTTGGGTAACGCATGTCTATGACTTTCATACAGCTGTCGATTGTCAAGGCAACGGGCAAAGTGAACTATAGTAAGATGTATACATGAAGTTCGTGTATACATCTTACTATAGTTTTCTTCGTAACAATTACATCGTCAGCTTATAGACGTCCATAGCTGGACATCAGCCTCCTCCACAAATCTTCACATCGATCGGTCGTGCACTGCAGTCAATATGGCATCCCGTACCGCCGGGCACTAAAGCAGTCCATTGTAGGGGTTGATGTGGGAGTATTTGGGTCATTTCCTACCACGCTGGTTCAATGCGAGTTGGTTGGAGTCAGAGTCTCGTTTGTTGATCAGCAGGGTTCACCATGAGCAGGTTAGGTTGGCTTGGGTCTCGTGAGCTGTTGTGCGGGATTAGCCAGGTAAATAGTGCTGCACTTGTAACAATAGATGGTAAATCGCAATAGTCCAGTATTTTATTCTTGAACGGGCTGCCGTCACATTTGGGTAGGAATACTTCACTTGTGCCATTAAAATTTTGCGAATGAGTTGGCGCTACATAATAAACTTTTCTTAAATTATTTCCCTAGCTTCATATATTCTCAATACCACCGTAAACCTTTTTAGTACGTATTTACTTTAATTTTTCAGTAAAAGATAAAAGTTCGCTCTAAATATAATACCCTCCCACCAATCTGCATTCGGGCCAGCGTGGTGGGAAATGGCCAAATCCATTCATATGAATTTCTACAAACGACGGCTCGTGATACCCGGCGACGCAGGCGGGACTGGACCGATCAATGGAGGAATCTCTGGGAGAGGCCTATGGCCAGCAGTGGACGTCTATCGGCTGATGATGACAAAGTATAATAAATTTTAAAATAATAACAAAAATTTAACTTCGCTATATTCTGTATTAAAAATGTATAAACAGTAAAAATAGATAAAGAGAAAGATTTCTGAATGACAGCTTTCCGTGTATATTTTCTGTTTACTTTAAATAAATATTGGTCTCTTCTTCAAAAAGGACGTGAAAAGGTTTCTGCAGGGTCGGCAACACGCCCAGTGATACCTCTGGTGTTACTAGCGGTTATAGGCTGCGGTTACTGCCGAACATAAGGCGGGCCGCAGGCCTGTATTATACCTAAGTGGTATAAAAAAAATTACATATAGGATTTACACTTAACTACAATTTCAGATCACGGCAAGTGATACTTTTATAGTCGGAACACAATAAAGCAGTTTAGTTAAGCGTGTTCGGGAAAAACCATCTAAAGCTACATCCCACCAGAGATTTTCTATTACAAGGCCAGAATCCAATAGTCTCGGAAGTAGGCACTGTTTATAATTGAAGGAACACAGCAATAGCATAGTAGCAGCGCCATACACAGAAACACAAACGCGTTAAACATATCATTTTCATCATCAACCGATGGGCGCCCACAGGTGGACATAAGTCTCCCTAAAGATATCTAATCTAATCGGTTCTGTGCTGCCCGCATTCGGCGATTCTTCACAACCGTCATCAGATCATCGCAAGAATCCGCTGGCGGTTTCGTCAATCATATAGCATCCCTCTTTTTGTTTCGGCGGTTAAAGAAAAACGATCGCTTGAAATTCAAGTTCCGATTCAAGTAATCCGAAGTAACACACTCTGCCGTAATCAATTACGGGCTACGTTTCGTACGGGGGAAGCCTTTAAACTTAAATTCGTTTATGGTAATGACTTGACTGGCAGCGGAGGGAGTATTTTATTTGTTTTGACTCGGACAAGGGAAACTAGCGCTTATTTGTATGAACATATGTACGTTTTTGCTTCGGCGGTACAAATGAAAAGTATTGTATTAAGCATTTTGTTACTTAGACTGTGGGAAACTTCCCGCGCCGTGTTGCGATTGTTACTTACGCTTATTTTCTGTTAGTTTCTTGTGGCGGTTATAATTTGATCGGAAGAATTTTTATATCTAAAAATATGGGTGAATTAACATTAAGTATACACTAGACATATATTAAGTAACAAGACGGTAGGAGAATGCTCCTCCAGGAATACTCTGGCACTTAGATGTTGACAATCGAACAAAGCAATACTGTCACAGCGGCAAGTTTTGAATATGAGTGTGAGAGCTACCTTATGTGAGTTCGAAAAAAACCTTTCATCGATTAAATCTTCTCTGTGGCCTGGAATCGAACCAAGTATTTTTTACTTGTCACAAGACAAGCTATTAGTCACTGCGCTGTGGAAACAGTGAAAGTAAACGAAACAAAAAAAAAAACATTTTTTTTTCTTATAAAAATGTCAATACTGTCGATTTAATGTTATATTTGTTTAATGTGTGGTAAAAGTGAAACCTTTACCAAATTCTGAGTGTTTAATAGTTTTGGAGATCTTGTGAAAAGTCAATGAATCTCTGAATATATCTTATATATATAGATTAATGCTAAAATTTCTATTATTAAAACATATTCCGAAAAATAGACTCTGATCTCGGCAAGGTGTAGTCTTACGACATCTACGATGCTGTGACTGCATTCACTAGACATTCAATAGAATGAGATGAATCAGGAAAAACCAACTGGATCCGGACAACAAAGGTTTTCATCGAAACGCGACCATCTTCCCTATCGGTAATAGTTATTATTTTATAAGAAATTTTTGATTTCTTTAAAATTGCTTCTTATCTTGAAATGAAATTCCTACCTTGTGTAGTGCTGGACCATCCTTCACAAGGTAACCGGACGATCTGGCGAAAGGTCGCAGGAAATTGCTGCATAGCATAACATCGATATGGAGATCCTTGGGTGAGGTATGGACGTAATCAGCAGTAGACAGTTATCGGTTGATGATGATAATGAGGAGAAAGATTTATGAAAACTATATGTAATTCCTCCGTAATGTATAACAGCAAGAATTAAACTAAATTTTATAACGGGTAATATTGTCTTCACATATGGATAAGGAGTTATGACCCTCAGCATTGAGGAACCGACTTAAAGAGAGAGAGACTGTCTTCAGATAAACAAATGTTTAAAGTTAAACACTTGAGAGATCCCAAAAAAAAATCGTGTTTTTTTTACAGAATCACACATCTTCTTAAAGTGCCTCTCCAACCAGTGAAGGTTGGCGATCAGCGTGGTACAATCCTTTCTGTCTGGTTCGGTTGAACAATTCAATCGACTCGGATATGCCAATCCATTCTCCGATATTTCTCGACTATGACCTTTTCCTTCTCCCCACCTTTTGTTTTCCAAACAACCATTATAATCAGCTGCAGAAGATCATATCGCTGATGACAAAGCACATAATAATACGGAGTTATACATATGAAAGTATAAATAAAAAAAAAATATCATTATGTATTGCATGTATTTAGAAAAGTAGAAACGCGTTAGTCAATATAATAACTTTATGTATTGCTGCTGCTGGTCTACTTGGTTTCTGTACCAACAGTATCTATCACAGTTCCACATTCTGTTCTGGTAATTGCTTAAATTAAATAAATATTAAAGTAGGAGAAAGAGTTAAATAAAGGCATAAATGAACATTGATCTTGCGGATGTCAGTTTTGTCTCGTCGACTCGGATTGTAATCGTATCTCAAAATCAGGCCCAAGGGTTGCGTCTATTTGAATAAGACTGATGGATGAGGGATGTGTGTGAGATCGTCAGCGGCGTGTGGGTTGGCTGCTGCTGGTTTGGAACCTGCCACGATTGTTCCACTTGCTGCCTGTCGTTTGATTGCCTTCCTGATCCTTCACCTTCGTTCTCATTCTGTCTGTCAGATGGTGCGTTAGGTCTACCCTCGTTATTCACAACTGCGTTGAAACCGTTGTGGTCGTCGGCTCTGTATTCCACAGTCCTCGTAACACCGTCAGGCTGGAGGAGGGAGTATTGTCCCAATACTGTGTCTCCTCTTCTGGTCTCCTGCTGCCTCTTGTAATCGCCGGTATGCGCGTCGTTGACTTCGTAAGCGAA
Source organism: Ornithoptera priamus (assembly GCA_029034505.1). Taxonomy (NCBI): domain Eukaryota; kingdom Metazoa; phylum Arthropoda; class Insecta; order Lepidoptera; family Papilionidae; genus Ornithoptera; species Ornithoptera priamus. Next base: position 810,554 of record JARDWD010000565.1, read on the forward strand.
GTCATACTTCGGCGTCGGTGGCTCCGGGTACTGAATGGGCAGGTACAGCGGTATGGGCGCTTGGTGCAGTACCATGCAGGTAGCAGACACGATTAGCCCAAATAATATTGCTAGCTTCTGTACCATGTTGAGGTAGTGGTTTGTAATGGAAGCTGCTGCTTGATGAATCGTCTGGTGGAGTATGATCGATTGTCAGCGTGGTGCCGGTATAAATACGCGGCGGTGTGTGGGATTGTACCGCATCTCGCAACAAATATAAGGTGACGATATGAATTAGAGCATTAAACTGACAAATTGTTCAACAGCCGCTGGCGTCGGATGTCCCTTGCGGGTTGATCTGGTGACAGTTTTGAGTACATTTCAATCTGGAGTTCACCTTGAACGACGTGTTAATAATAAATATGATACAGTATTGAATTGTTATTTGCCTCATTGTAATATTTGGCAATGAAACAATGAAGAGCTGTTGCTGACATGAAAAAACTGGTAGCAATTGATACGCCCCTGAAGGTTTTGAGAAGGAGGAAGATAATATCCATACCCCGAAATATTTCCCAGAGCTCTATTTAAAATTTACTTTTGTAGTTATTTACTACTGTATGATAAAAAAATTTAATCAAGGGCACTTAGACTGTGTTGGTCAATATTGCATGCGTATATATAGAAACCTTCAAGAGCTCGTGAAGCACAGGTTAGCCGGCTCAAGTTTATAGCTGATTAGAAGGTTCTTAAGCAGTAGTATAGTGGACTAGAGCGGTTTACAAGATTTCAGGATATGCAAAAAGACGTCAGACATGCAGACGGACATTTTCTTTTTTGTGTGAAGTACACATTTATTAATATATGGTGCATAAAACCTTCTCAGATACCGGATGAGATGTTTATCCTTCGATTTCTTCTCATGATCCAGTGGAATTGCGGATACAACATGTATATCGGGAAACATTAATTGTATTAATGTTAGATAAACAATATGCGTATTTTGTGTACACATGTCTAAATGTAGACAAAGGAGCCGTAGCTGCTGGATAAGAGAGGAACAGGACATCCCCAAGAGACCCAACTCGAAACGATAACGTTATGCCTTACAAGTTGACTGTGATTTTGCTCGGGTTAAATTCAGATAATACGGAATCCAATATATATATATTCCTAAACGGAACACATGAGTGATTTTTTTTATTTGAGATATCATTGATACTGTATACTAGCTGTTTCCTGCTCGCTTTGCTGACCGTAACACCCCCGCAACTCCCCTAGGGGATTAAATTTCTTAAAATCCATTTTTAGCTCACCTTACACTCGGCAAAAGAAATATTCCTACCACATTTCAAGTCAGGCCGTACGGTACCAGAGATATCGTGTTGAGTAACTTATACAGAGACATATAAAAAAAATATTTACGAAAAGCGCATAAGTTGTGTATTAGGGTAGTACTTAAACATATCGATGTAGTGACACAACTAATTTAGTAGTTAGGAGAAAAAGACATTCATATTGGACGTCCGTTTCCCCTTCGCGGTAATAGTAACAAAGGCAACGCAGTAAAACAATAAACATAGCAATGGAACCACATAAGACCCCCAAAATATCACTTCCCCCGTCGACGCAAGCGGCACCCATGGGACCCCTGGCCGGCTCCTTTAGTTCCTATCGCAACTTATGGCAATATTAAATTACGCCATTGAAATAAATTGCAACTTCTCAATAGAAGAATAAAGTCTTCGTAGTGAATTTTTTATACGACTGATCGTTACTTAGTATAAGTGTATACTTTTTTTTATTAAAAATAAGCGACCGGTCGAGCGGGTCGGTCACCTGATGGTAAGTGACACACCTTCACGTAAAAACGTGGCGCTAGCTAGGAAGTTATACACTGCACCTCATTGAGCTCGTCGCCTTGAGGCATAAGACGTTGAGTCTCGTTACCCCAGTAATTTCACTAGCTACAGCAATAACAACAACAATTATGTTGCCACATTACTATTTGATATCAGATATAGGTGATAAGATGGTATCTATCTAGAACGGTCTCCGACAACAGAGACCTTCTACCACCAACAAAGTCCAAAATTCTTAACTGGAGCACAATTTTACTTTGCAATTCCCCACTTTAAGGTTTAAATTTACAAGGCGATTGCTTTGAGCTATACTTTTTACAAAAAGTAGACGAAAATCTAAATGGAACCACATGGTTAAAAGTTAACTCTTGTATATACATCTTATTCATATGCAGCTTAAGTGTGCGTAAGTTTGCCGACGATAGCTTATTGGTTTGTTGCGTACCAGTGCCAGCCGACGGAGCGAGGTTAGCGCGCAATTCAAATACTCCATACACACTGGTATCATGCATGCAATTGTCATTGTTACATTCAATTTGCATAATAATTAAGCATTGATAATTATCAGTTTTTAATATAATTAGAACATGAATCAATTCTGTTTTTTACTAGTTATAAAATAAACAAAAAAGTGAAATCCTTAATTCCTACTTATTATAAAAATATGTATATCAAAGTGTAGAAAAAGTTAAATATTTAATATTGAATCTCACATGTAACATGTAAACTTGACATTTCGTGGTCGTTGCTTAGTTTCCTAAGTTCATTAAAGTTATCTGCGCTCGCCGCTCTACTATCACGACACGTCAAGTTGGCGTCATGATGCGGTGGTACAGCCATTCAAACTGTTAATTATTTGACTAAGGCCAAGTTCAACATTCGCAGCCGACGATCCCGCGGGTCCTCGTTAGAGCAGAGTATATAAGTTTACCGATTCACTTAACAGACCCCCAAGCGACTTCGTGCTTTTAATTATAATTATACATAAGCATTGTTGCTGAATCGTATCAACCGACGTACTACTTCCAGAAGCATGAAATGATCATACTTAGAACACTTCATTCATGCGATCATTAAAGGTGTTATGACTCTCTTGCTGGAGACTCTCTAGGTGGGAACCACCGCAGCGCCTATTACAGCTGACAAACCGCAGTGTGCATATATTACTATGTTCCAGTTTGAAGGTCGTTATAGCTAGTGTAATTACTGGGTTAACGAGACTCGACATGTTTTGTCTCAGGCAACGAGCGCAAATGGTGCAGTATATTTCATCCTAACTAGCGCCGCGTTTTTATGGGAGAGCGTATCACTTACCATCAGGGGAACGTCCTCGATTAATAATGTTTTGGAGTAAGAGTTTTAGGGAACGATTTGATCACTTTACATATTCTCTTCGGTATTGCAAAATAATAATGATATAGTTATTATTAGCGTCATTAACACTAAACCCCTCATATCAGGATAACACTTGTTAATCGTTATATTACAAAACGCATAGCTATGTACTTCATAATAACTGTTGTATACATAAATTATATATTGGCTATGGATATATCGATTTTTAGTAAATAAAAATATTTCGCACTAAACTTAGACGACTGGCTAGTCCGACGATAAGGTAACGTAAAACTTTAGGAAGAATAAACCCTGGTGTCGGACCCCATGTTTATTCATACCCTTGCGGGTTTCACATTACACCCAGGGGAAGAAACAGTGTGCAGTTCTTTTATACATCTACCGCACGCCGTATCGACGAGAACATAAAATGTTTACTGCACGATCAATGCAGTCACTCCTCCTCTCAGCTTCGCATGTTTGTACAAAAAATTAAGTTCCTACAAACCTTTACTTAATACTAAAGCAAATATTACTCCAGACCATTCTCCGAGGTTATTGGACAACAATAAAGTTTCAAAGTATAATGCTGTATGATAACTAGTTAAGGCTGAATGCTGAACGTACGCTAGTTTCAAAGGACCTGTGCGACGGCCGCGGCGAACTGTTGCTTTTGTGTGGACGGTAGGTAACAAAGACCATTGATGTGCAGTGGTTAGGGGGCGGTGGGGGCGCACTTCGAAACGTTTTGTTTGACAATTACACAGAGAGCTCTCCGTACGGGGGGCCGACCGGCGTGCGTTACGACTCCGGGACGTAACAGACAAACGGACGGACGCGTCGTTATAACATTACGTTAAGCGCGAAAATCCATTATGAGGTTTTACTGTTTCCGTCGACAACACGATGTTTTAAATTCTTTTGTTGTTATTTACCTGAAACAAATGAAAAAGCAATATTATTACTACGGTTCATTGTATAAAGATGCTTACATTCTATTTATTGCGAGTGTTTACGCTGTGGCTTTATATTATTGGGTCTTCAAAAAGATCAACAGAGTAAAGGGTTTGTGCCGTCCCACCTTTGAATTTGTCGATGGCAACACTGAAGGGAGATCTCGCGAGTAGCGTCTCTCTGTCACAGCGAAAACGGGTATAACGACGCTTATATAAAGGTGCCGATAGAAATAAACATTCAGCTTAACCGAAGAAATTTAACTACACAAAGTATACCCCCAAAGGATATAAAATTTGTTACAAGTAAAACAAAGACACCCGCAAATATATTTCCGACATCCGGCTGTTGTTACATAACTTAAGAATTAAAGTGTATTTGAGTAACAATAATGTTATTATTAATGTAACCACACTTTAGGGATAACACAGCATGCGTTAAAATTTAATTATTATCAGGCTACAGACGTCCACTGCTGGACATAGACCTACCCTAAAGATTTACACATCGGTCGATCCTGCGCTGCACGCATCCAGCTGCTTCCCGCAACCTTCATCAGATCGGCGGACCACCTGGTGGGGTCTGCCAACATTGCGTCTTCCGCTACGCGGCCGCCATTCGAGGACCTTGGTGCCCTATCGGCTGTCAGTCCTTCAAGCGATGTGTCCTGCCCATTTCCACTTGAGCCTAGCAATCTTTTGGACTATGTCGGTGACCTTAGTTCTCCTACAGATCTCCTCCATAAGTTAATTAGAATTTAAAAAATATTAACGAGAAAGACTTAAAAACAACGTTTTTGTAAATTAATAACGTAGTATATGCAAAGAGTATGTACTGGAGGAAGAATTGACCTCACAGTTAAATTAGACATTTGCATTTTACGAGTCAGAACATGATTGAGTTAACAGAAAATTGAATTAGATGAAAAATGCATCTATTGTTTGACAGCTAAGATCGAGCAGTCGAATATACTTAATATACAACTTTAAACATACCTATGAATAACAAACATTTTGCGTGCAAAAGAAAAAAGAAACACATTATAAAGTTGATGTAAGAGGGAGTTGTCGATCAATCAGCGATTGTCACCCAGGGGGTAATGGCCCAGGGTAAACCATTACATTGTTGTTGCGAAGCTTCACTCCGACCTAAGTTTTAATGGATTTGTGAAAGTTCTAAATATTATGCCTCCTTTTGTAAGAAGAATGTAAGTATTGTAATGTTTTTATACAACAATGCGATAAGCCTGCATGTAACAGTATAACATTTAGAATGTTTACACAGCATCCGATTGCGGTATACTGCTTGTAAGTTAAGATTTTAACGCCGGTAATATAAATCTGTGACAGTTTAAATCTTTAGCTAGAATCTTCACACTGCTCAAAAAGATTTTTGTACTTGTCTTTATCACATTATTTTCTATATATCTCGCTGAGAGCTTCTTGTTACTATATAGTTACAGCATATTTTCGTAGAGATAATGATCATAGTGCAACAATCTTTTTCTCATTTTATACATAGACAAAATAAATGCACAATACATAGTAATGATAAGCTAGATTTAAAAAACACAATGACACATAACTAACAATAACTTATTTAATTAAAATGAGAAACGGAACAGTCATCTTTACTAATAACTGAGTGACGTTTCCAACTCTGCGGCTAGGGGGTTCAGGCTCGCCCCCTCCACGTATATACAATTATATGACAATTAACTTCTGTAATTCATGTGCAAGTCATCATTAGACCGCAATTAACTTAATTATCCATTGGAATGTCATTTTAGTTAAATAGTCTGTGAGATATGTAATGCGAGTTGAATAACGTGAAATTCGCTGTAGCCAGTGGAATCACTGGAATACACCTTGTTCGTGGAGGTAAGCAAGGTGCTTATGTCAGTATAAATCTCATCATTAGGCGAAAGTCTCATCTGTCTTCTTACTTCGGGTAATGAAGTAAATAACCTTATACATTAGTCGATAAAACTATATCCTTTGTAACATTGCGATGTTCAATCCCACTGGAACAGATTTGCTATGATATTAACGATAGGCGTAACGAAGTACAAGCGTACTTATTATATTACGTGTATGATTTTTTGATATAGATGATTATTTGCAAATTATACAAATAATACAAAACATTTTCCCGCATATTTAGGACTTCCAACATTTTTACCACATTGCTTATATTATAGAGGTTGTCCTAATTCTTTTAGGTTTTCCTTTTGTACTTAAAGCCTGAAAACCTGATAAAAATGTTTCAAGATACTTCATTTTCATTTTAGTGTTACTCATTTAGTAAACCTATTTTCTTTACGAATTTTATTTCTTTTCTACCACTAACTTGAAGTGACTGTTGAGTCTGTACAAATGGAACTGCAAACAATATTTAAAGAGTTGTAAGTACATGTGTTGTGCAACCCTTCCTTAATTAAAAGTAATAAAGAATTAAATAAATCGCGGTAAATCCGTAAACTTTAATTATGAAAGGGGGAACAAGAGAAGACATGTGAGACTATTATTAATATGAAACATCATTTAAGTATAAAGTATTTGCTACGAGCGCGCGAATATGAAAGGTTACGTAGGTAGAACGCCTACGGTGTATTAAACAGCTGCTCCTGACGTGATCACGTAGCCCTCGACTGCTACGACCGATCTACGCGGAGCTACGGCGGACAGGCCGCAGCTTAGCTGCACTACGTATCTTTATCCAATTGACACCATACACTACAATTATCGATATCATTAAACATATTAATACTATCACATATTAATGTATAGAAAATAGTCAATAAAAAACATTCATGCGAGGCTGACTATATTGGTCATTCTAGGCGTGGATTTTTTATTTGATTATTTGGCGAGACGAGCGAAATGTTCACCTGATGGTAAGTGATTTGTCAATTTGAGAAAGAGTTGTCTCGTTAATCCAGTAATTTCACTAGCTACCAATGACTTCAAATCGGAATACAGTAATGTGTGCATACTACTGTTTGGTAGCGGAAATACAAGCTGTGATGGAACCAACAGTCTCCAACAACAGAGACCTTTTTATCAGCCAGATAACCGCCCACGCTGGGCATTAAGCTCCCTCAATGAGGGGAAATTAGGGCCTTAGTCCCACCACGCTGGCCGAGTACGGGTTGGTGGGTGGTCCGAGCCTCTTCTGTTGTTAAGCAACAGAGACCTACTACCAGTAAATAATATTAAAAGCTTACAAAAAATATTAATTTTGTGTCCTATGTGTAAAGTCTTATGTGCAGCAGATGACGTCTATCGCCTGATGATGTGTAAAGTTACATTACCCCTGTAATAGTGGATAGCTAGTGAGCTATAAAGCCTTTTAAACCTGAACAAAGCGACGTTGGATACTACGGATTCCGGTAACAGAGCCATTGCACTGCCAAGACTACGCTTTAATACACTTCAAGACTTTGTTTCCTTTTTATTTATAATTCCGGGCATAAGTGCTGCTTGAAACTTATGCAAATAAAAAAATAACATGCTACCCTTCCACCAACGCTGGAAATAACTTTGAGAGGGTCGCGAGTTATTTTTTCTATGACAAACGGAAATCTTCTTTTAACGTTTACAATGCTTTGCGAGGGACACAGCCTCGGCGCGTACATTCTAACATTGTTCCTTTTTATTACATTGTTAGCGGAGGCCAGGGTACTTCGGATTGTACTGGTCTCAGAATAAAGGATGTAGCAGCGGGATGCGGACCGGCATGCATCTTCCTTACAAAGTACACGAAGAAACTGATGCTGTAATAAGTCGTTTGCGAATTCAGTCCGGTACACACGAATAAGTACTGTTATAATTTCCATTGTGCAATAAGAAACTGTGGGGAAAGGGGTGTAAAGGGTCCTGCACAACAACTCACCGGACTCTAGGCAACCTCACCTGCTCGTGATGCATCCTGCTAATCAATAAACGAGGCTTTGGCTCCCAACAACTCGCATTGAGTCAGCGTGGTGGGAAAAGCCTCTAAATCCCCCAATATGAACCCCTATAAACGTGGCGAACTTTGATGGAGGCTTCTGTCTAGCAGTGGACGTCTATCGGCTGATGATGATAAGAAACTATTCTTCAAATATTATGTGTGTATAAGACGAGCAAGAGACCTGATAACTTAGACTTCAGAAGAACTACTTTGATGATGAGCGGCGGATATCAAAAATAACTTGAAATCTTACGGCTCAGGTTAGTTATAATTGTGTGTTTAAATATAAATTGGGATGAGAGTAACGTGTGCGGCGGCGGAAGGGGGTGGCGGGTCTAATTGCATCTGAATTAGAGCGCACGCGCGCCCTGACTCTCCGCTCGCGATCTATTTTTGTGAGTGGAGGCAGCCACTGATTGACGACTGCTTATAGCACCGCTTGTCGCGTTCCTAACCGGGATTACTTTCTCATTGTAAACTTTTAGATCATCGTTTGATTCTCGGTGCAAAATAATGTAATTTTATAGCTATAGCAAATCTGATGATAGATACCTTGATGATGAATGATAATTCATATAGTATTTAAATGCTCGCAATCCGTATATCTAAAAGGAAACAGCGATCAATGCGGCTATTGTCTATTATAAAACTATTTGTTTTATAAAAAGTAAATAACATATTAACCTCTCTTATAGTATTATATTATCTTTGACCTTATTTGTATGCACCGTATTTATTGTATCTTATTCTTAAGGTTTCTAACTGGTTGGCGGTATAAACCAAAAAATGTTATGTTTTATATATTCAATAAACTGCCCCGTTAGCTTATTCTTAATTCTATGGTCGCCCGAGTGAAGGTGCTCATTAGTTTATATATTTGCTTTTTAGTAAATTTTTTGAGTATACATAGTTTTAAATATATAATTAATCTTTCGAAGAAAGCTATGCAAAGAAGAAAAAATGTAGCGGAGCAAGCGACGGTGTATTTCAGTACTGCAACAACGACGTCGTGATAGTGATCTTTAAGTTAAAACAACGACAGTAGTTGAATGTGTCACCGCCGTGGGGATCTTCTCGCAACTTTACAAGAGCAACGAGACCTGTCCGCCGTTTTGGAGTCGTGAATAATCGAGGCCCCGCCGGCCCCGCAGATTGAACACCGCTTATAGCACCGCCACAGCTTTTGTTCTCGTGCAATCCATCAAACTGCAACAACTTGAACTATACTTTTTGATTTATATTGCACACAGCAAGAACCCGCGAAGATCAGATCTTCGTTACTATTTTGAATCTTAGTAGTTCCTCTGCGTCTATTGGGGAAAGATGTCAAAAACAGTAATGAGCAAATATTACTGGAGTAACGAGACAGACTATAATCTCAGTGCGACTACCACAGTGTGGTCGAGTGTATATCAATATAACTAGCGCCAAATTGTTATGGGGTGGCTTGTCACTTACCACCATTACAGCTTACATTTTAGATCGCGAATTCTAGATCCCCGAGCCCCGAGTCCGGTGACGTGGTAATAGGTGCCAATAAAACTTGCGGCGCAAATTTCATCATAAAAAAAAACCGCTTAACTTATCACTTCGTAGAATAATAATAGAAATATAAAAGGTATAAACGATCCTCGACTTTGAAGTATATAGATCACGGAGGCTGTCGAAAGTAATAGGCAGTGAAGATGTAAAAAAATACATTTTCTTTACGACAGTATATTCGTCTTGGGCTCTTGGACTATCAACAAACATTTCACAGATAACTGGATGCGAGTAGCACAGGAACGATTGCTCTCGATACCCTGGAGACAGGCATATGTTGAGCACTGAAGCGTCTTCCCGCGAATAAAGTAAACAGTTTCGAGTCTTCAATCGACCGAATTCATTACCATTTGATTTTAAACGTCTGATTAAAAACCTTGAATGAAACTCTAATCAGTTACATCTTCATAATAGCCTCTGTCATTACTATAGCTGTAAAGAATCTGCTTTCAGTAATAATTCATTGAAAAAAATAATCAGCTTATACCAAGTTATTTTACTAACCTATTTTGCTTAAGTTTTTGGCGCTCTGTATGGGGGAGGTTTGCTCATGACGGCGTTCTTTGCGAAAGGCTTTTTTTTGTTTCGGTGCGGAAATCTTCGAAAGATACCCTTTTGAAGGGTAGTTAAGGTTATGTGAGATTTTGATCACTAAAACCCTCTCGATGCTCTGCATCAGTGCATTCGGAGAGGCTCCGGCATTTCTTATCGAACTCGGTGCCCGTATACACTTTGTGTTAACACGTCTCTGATGAGGGGCCTAACCCTCCTGGGCACCATCGCTAAGCCATATGCTGTCCCACGCAGGTTGACTTGTTAAGCGATAAGGGTCCTCACCTTCACAGCCCGCGAAACTTCTAGACTCTTTTAGACTGTTTCTACAACAGACAGGGCTTACCTTAGACCTATTCTTACTAGTCCGAGACTACAGGGTTGTTGCGAAAGGACTATGGACAGCAGCGGACTGCCGCGGACTGTTGATCATGATGATGCTTCTTTTTAAACCAGAGATTAAATTTATATAAGCTAAAGCAAATACGTAGTAATTTAATTTACTGGTAAGTGCACCAAATAGTATTAAACAGCACAAGACGTTAAACGTTTGTCTCTATGCCGTTATATACAGCAGCATTGTAACGTTTACATACTATTGCTTATCAGTAAAACCAGGCGCTGAGGTGGAATTATTTAAAGGTCTGGAACGAACTCCAGTACTAAACATTTTCAAATTTCAGAATACCTTAAATTACAGACAACAGATCATTTCTTTTATCTGTTTCCACTTAATGCGGAATCAGTATCTATTGGGATACGTATCTTCTTTAACATTGTTTTCTACTTTGGGAAGAAAAATAGAATCGGAGCGTAACACTTAGAATTTGTTCTGCACAGAGTGCAATATATTTTTTTTATGTAATTAAGGGACGAGACGAGCGACGTTGTAATTATAACTAATTATATATCGAAAAAAAAAAAAAACAAAAAAACACACATCATTATTATTATCATCAGCCGGCAGACATCCACTGCTGGACCTAGGCCTCCCCCAAAGATCTCCACATCGACCGATTCTGCGCTGCCTGCATCTAGTTGCTTACCGCAACCTTCACCATATCATGGCACCATGTGGTGGGGGCCCTGCCAACACTACGTCTTCCGGTACACAATCTCATATATATCAAATTAAAAGTAAGCTAAATCTTATTTGAAATTTTATATAGATGTCTTATATGTTTAATTTTATAATTGACACCTAAATATTCTTCATTTAGAACATAATAAGAGCCCCCTAGTAGGTTAACATGGCACCATTCACTGTAAACGGCGCCCCGTTTAAACATCCTGGCGCTAAACAATTACGCCTCGCCTTATGGGGTTAATTAATAATTACCACCTCTCCACCCCTCCGCACAACAATTACAAGCAATCCGTTCCACTCGCGAGCAACTTTGCCCACTACGGTATAAAGCAGCAGACGATCATTCGTTCATGAGCAATTAATAATCACAACAGTGTGTGCTTTCATTATTCAGCTTCAGCTCCGAGATCAAATTGAGAACTTAATTAACTATAAAAAAACGGTACTATAAGAACGAAAGTTGCGGGCTAATATAAATATCAGCGTGGACATGTCATTGTTATAACTTCAGAGCTTTTAAATGGATGACCAATTGTGTGACCAAAAGTGGACTCTATTAAAAGATCACAAATACAAAGCTGCCAAAATAAATCTCTAGAAAGTTGTGGGCAATATATACCAATGTTATATATATATATATGTTTATGTATGTGCTTAAAATATCTAATGAGTTAAGATAAAAAACGTTTTAGTTATCATCACCCAATTTAAAATTTATCTATATAATTTTGTATCTATGGTGAAATACAAAGAGAGCCTATATAGATGGAGCTCCTGAAGTTTTGGAATATTTAAAAAAAATGCTTTTTAGTTATATGCCAAATCAAATTTTCGTTTATTTAATGATTCATAAAGTTGTAAAGTTTACCGCACAACATCTGGCGGGATCCAAATCAACCTCACGTGCTCGTGATGCACCCTGCTAATCAAAAAACGAGGGTTTGGCTCCCACCAACCCGATCTGAGCCAGCGTGGTGAGAAATGGGTCAATTCTCCCCTATATGGATGCCACCCCAATCGATGAGGCAATTTTTGGTGGAGGCCTATGTCCAGCAATAGAGGTCTATGATGATGATAAATGACTCATTAAGTTGATAGTAAAATCTGCTGAAGTTATCTATCAATTAATTATAATCCATAGTACATATAAGCTTAAGTTTTACATAAAACAGGCTTAATAGGAAAGAGCGTTTAGTAAGCAGGGAAATAGACTATCAATACTATAACTATTAAGGTTATGAATTGTGAATCTGGTTTTGAGACTGTCATTCACCAATACCTTACACTATACTCTATGGTGACGGCCCATCTATATATAAAGGAGATATTCAGATATTTATTGACTTATCACGAGATTACCTAAATTATTAGACATAAAGACGTAACATTTGGTAGAAATATTGCTTTTGCCATTTAGAAGTCACCTAAGAGTGGATTTTATAAAACTCCTTCCTCAAAAGGGTATGCAGGCGTGATAATAACAGCAAGAGGCCCGGAAGGCAAAAGGTTGCCACCGGATGGTAATATTTGACAAATTTCATGTGTCAATTTCAATTCTAATTCTGTATTACGACCAGCAAAGTGATTGGGGAACAGCTGGTATACAATATATTGAAGAAGTCAAACCAATCACTTTTGGTTTCGGTTAAATGGTGGCCCAAACATTTCACGCACAAGCTTAAATTCAATAGATCGAATGTATCAATTCTCAGGCAAACGCCAAAACTTGATATGGATCGTGACGAGTCAGGACGATCTTCGTTATTGAAGGGACCCGTTTTAGAAAAAAAAACCCGAAGCACTCGTTGGGGGTCGTTCGTGCTTGGAATAACAATACGTTAATCGTACCTTTCGATGCGACTAGAAATTTTTTGGAAAACCTTCACAAAACTGGGGGCAGTATTAATGGATTCAATATAATGTATATATTACGATTTTTATTTCCTTTTAGGTTAAAATCTTTATACAATAATTTAACAAAAGGAACAGTAAATGAATTTGTTGGTAAATAATTTGTTTGCTTATAACAGAGACAACACAGCGGACGTTTTCATTTATACAGCGCAACATTGCGGTGACAGCTTTGAAACTTGTCGGCCACCCCTTCAAACAGAAATATTGATGAGCGTTATTCAAACTCAATCGGTGAAATAGGATAGATTTATCATCATCATTATTATCTCAACCAATGGACGTTTACTTCTGTGTGTAGATCTCTTGTAACGTCAGCCCTATAATCTCGGGCTAGTAAGAATAGGAATAAGGTAAGTCCTGCCTGCCATAGAAGGCGACTAAAAGGGTCTAGGAGCGTCGTGCGTCTTGAAGGTGGGGGCTCTTATCACTCAACTAGCGAATCTGCGTGGGTCAGGGTATGACTCAGCGATGGTGGCTGGGAGGATTAGGTTTCTCTTTAGAGACGTGTAACACAAAGTGTGTGGTGCGTTCTATAAGAGATCCCGGAGCCCCTCCGAATGCACTGATGCAGACCACCGAGGTGGTTTTACTGAGAAAGAATCTCACATAACCCTGACTTTTTCGCAGAAGCAGGGTATCTTTCGAAGATTTCACCCCCGAAACAAAACAAAAAAGTCACTTGTAATATATTCGACAAAACACGGTCGTGTGCTGTTTGTGTTATTTAATCTACCAACCAACTCAATGGAATAGATTGGGTAGCAAATATTATTACCATTAATTTTCTTTTATTCTACGAAGCAACAACCGCCTGTAGGTAAGCAATACAGCCTGCTTATAACAACGTGACGCTAATTAGGATGGTATACACTGCACCACATTGTGCGCATCGCCTTAAACATAACATGTTAAATCTCGTTGTCCCAGTAATTACACTAACTACAGCGCACTTTAAACTAGAACACAGTAACATTTGTACACTACTTTCTGTCGACTGCAACAGGCGCTGCAGTGGTACTTACCTAGACGGTCTGCAGCAACAGGGACACTACCACAAGTAGATTGTAGGTATTTCTTTACTTAACGAAAACAGTCATCAATCATTGTTATCAACCTTTGTTTATCCACTTCTGGATATAGGCTTTCCGCAATGTCGTCCACCAAATGCGATCCTCAGCTTCTCGCATCGACCCACTTCCGACCGACGAAAACAGTAAATTTTAGTAATTAGAAGAACAAATCGAATGTAAAGCAAGCAATGTTGAAAAGGTCGGGCCAATTTCAAAAGCGATGTGGTAGTGCGGAGTCGGTGGAGCTGATCGCAAAGGCCTAATTACGAGGGTGCGACGGAACGGTCGCGAACAATGGCAGCGCAGGAACAAAACGCTCAAAAAGTGCATCCGTCGCGTTTACGATCGCAATGCGTCGATTGCTGGAGAGCGGTCTGCCAACTGCCAACCAATGCACTCGGCGGACAAAAAAACGCCTTTGATTTTGAATTTTCGAAAATTAATACAAAATTTAATCTACATATTTTTTTTTAATTTATACAAATGAGGGATATAAAAAGTTTTTTACAATGCAGCGAAAGAAAATATGTTGCATCGAAACTAGATGAAACGTAAACAGAGCAAGGTGATGATACAACATACACTGAAGTCTTTTAATAAAGTTCTACAAAGCTTTGAAAAGTGCACTTTTCTTAAAAAAAATATTTAATATTGTTGATAGTTTACTTAAAAGCAGTCTATAATTTATAAATTTTGAGGTTTTCTTGTATGTTTTTGTTTAACCAAAAAAATTACCGCTGTACACCCAAATCCTCACGTTAAGAAGACTAATAGATGAAAGGTGTTCGAATAATTACTTGTAATTAATACTATGCTCTTACTTTTACATTTAAACTGGAATATTTTTACGAACTCTAGCCAATATCTACTATTTCTCTTACTCTGGTCCTTTGTTACTAAAATTAAATCACCTGCTCCAACTAAATGTTTGCTTTGGAAGCGTTAGATACAGTTAATTAATTACGACAGTTAGTGTGGTGTATACTCAGATACCGCAGTGTCTGAAGATAAAGGTCTTCAGCTCGTGCGTGTTGCCAGTGTTGACATACGGTACCCAGACGTGGCCCCTTGTTGTCGGCCTTATAGAAAGGCTCAAAGTCACGCAAAGAGAAATTTAAAGATTGGAATTGGTAGACTTATGTCGCAGTGGGCGGGATACATTGCTTGAAGGACCGATGGCCGATGGGGCAGTAAGGTCCTCGAGTGGAGCCCGCGTACCGATAGACGTAGTGTTGGGAGCCCTCCCACAAGGTGGATTGACGATCTGGTCAGAGTCGGGAGAATCCACTGGATGCGAGCATCGCGAAATCGATCGATGTGGAGACCTTTGGAGGAGGCCTATGTCCAGCAGTGGGCGTTTATAGGCTGATGATAATGTGGTATAAACAATAAAATATTTTTGTTTATTATTATCTAAACTATATTTCACTTACTACATAATTTAAATAGCAGCAAACTGGACCTTAAGATGTTGGTGCATTACAGATCCTCTGCTCTTGTAGTTAAGTCCAGAAGTGTGACTTCATGTGGATGTTATATATTATAATCAGGACAGTTTGTCGAGCAACCTGTCATATTTTACATTATACGCTTATATTAATGATGAGCGCGCAGCTCGCGAGGACGCTGGTGGGTGCCCGCATAATTTGTCATTAGTCAAATTAGCTAACTGGATGTTCATTAATCATGCTCCTTCCTGAAGCGTCGCGTAATATCCGAGTCATTGGATCGCTGATCGTCGCATTAAGCGGGAAGCGGAAGCGGGTAGCGGGTACACATCCACGTAACGTATCAAGGGTATATGTATCTAAATTGTGTAAATTTAATATGTAAATGGGTAGGTAAATATATACTTTCTATATTGAGCAAATTTTTTCTATTAAAAAATTAAGTTATAATTATATTTTCTAATAACAGATTTTCTATATGATCAACAGTATACTATAAGAGTCTGAAATAGTTATTATGATACAAATACACTGATAATAATTTTTTTTTATTAAATTAAGCGGTGAGACGAGCCAGACGTTCATCTGATGGTAAGTAATACGCTGCCTATAACAACGTGACGCTAATTAAGATGTTATACACTGCACCACATTGCGCTCGTTGCATGAGACATAAGATGTTGATTCTCTTTACCACAGCAATTTCTTTACCTACAGCGCCCTTCAAACCTTAACACGGTAATTTTTGCACTTTGCTTTATGTCGGTTTCAATAGGGCTGCGATGGTACCTACCTCTTTGTTTTAGTTTCGGAGGTGAAATCTTCAAAACCCTGCTTCTGGGTGTCTTCGTGTTACACCTCTCTGAGGAGTCTAACCCTCCTGGACATCGTAGCTAAGCCATACGCTGTCCCACGCAGGTTCGCTTTTTGAAGGATAAGGGTCCCTACTCTCAACGCCTGCGAAACTCCTAGACTCTTTTAGTCGCTTTTTACGACAGGCAGGGTTTCCCTACTCCTATTGTTACTGGCCCGAGACTACAGGGCTGGCGTTGGTACTTACGTAAAAGGTCGTATGCAACGGAGAAATACCACGGGATTATTATTCCTTCTTTAAAATTCTCACGTATAAGCAAGGACCGAACGCCACTAAAACAGACATTATGGATGAGATCGTGACAGAGTTCGTCCGGCAGTCAGGGTAATAATAAAATTTGTGACAACGATCGCGACAAACTGGAAAAGTTTGCAGAAACAAAAGATTTCCATACATGAACAAATACGAGAATCGTACCCGGGGGTGGTGTAACCATTCCGACAATAATGTTCTGAGGAAATGTGTTATTTACTTAAAGAGATGGGAAATATTAGGTACTTACATACCAAATTGGCGTTTTGTACGGAAGGAACATAAAGTCAACTTTTTTTGGAAAGTATATTAATTAATAAAAGTATGCATTGTTGTTATCTATGCTCTTTTGCCATGTCATAGGTAGTTCGTTGATCCCTTTTTTAGAAAAACCATGGGGGCGAGAATCAATAAACTCTTTGAAGGCAGTTTGGACTGCCGCATCAGAGGTGAATTTTTCCTTGTAAGAAGTTATCCAAATTCCAGAAAAAAATGGTGATCTGTTTATGCAGAGTCCGGGAAGTACGGTGGATGTCGCAGACATTACACTTGTAGCTCATCATCTAACTTAGTGGGGGATTGACTTTGAAGGTCCAAAATTTCCAGAACGAAAACGTAACCAAAAACGTACCGTGGTTTCTTTTGCGACACCGGCGCCGTACACATCATTAATCCTTCGAGCTGTTTCTGCAGCACTGGTGCTGGTGCCACGGTAGAGCTCGTACTCATAAATATACCAATATTCGTGTTTTCCATTGAAAAGATAATAATGGCAAAAAAACAAACGAATGACTGTTTTCAAAACTCAACTGTAGCAGCTAAAATGAATTTATAAATTTGAATTTGGAATTCTTAACCGAAGAGCAGATATTTCAGATCAAAGTGGTCAGTACGACAAAACGCTAATTTGATATGTAAGTATCTCATGTAATGGATATGTTACAAGAATTCGTTTCGTAAATGTAAATTGTATGTCTCCAGAGTAAGGACTGTACCACGCTGATCGCCAACCATCACTAGTTGGAGAGGCATTTTAAGAAGAAGAAATATGTGCGTATGGTGGGAGAGCCATAACCAGTTACATTGTCTATAACGACTTTTGTAGGTTCTTTGGAAGAAATCGTACTTCGATAATTGAAAGCAGAAATAGGCTTTACAAAACAGAAGAGGTGAAATTTCTTTACAGAATATTATCGTGAAGTACTCTAGCGGACCCAGATCGAACATAGCAGAGACCGATATCTTCACTTGACGGTGATAAATGAATAAAAGCAAAAAGGCTTTTCTACTGGTTGTTTTTTAAATGTATAACTCTATGGATAAACTAGAATTGCTAGGGGCAGGCACTATATGATGCAGGCTGATGATATATTGAAGTGTTTGAACAAAGCTTATCATTAAAAATGAGAAAAACGTTTTAGGCTATCTCTCCAAGTGCAGAAGAAGACTTTGATCAACAGTGAGGGACGTTTGATATGTATACTAGCTGGTAAGGGATATACCTGCCCATAACAACATGGTGCTAGATAGGATGATATACACCGCACCACATTATGCTTGTCGCCTGAGACAAAATGTTGAGTCTCATTATCCATGTAATTAGACAAGATGCAGCGTCAAGTGCAAACATTACTTTGTTCTGGTTTAAATTGCGTTGTAGTTAGTAAAATTACTAGGGTAACGAGACAACATCGTATGTCTAAAGGCGACTAGAGCAATGTGGAGCAGTGTATATCATCCTAAGTAACATTCTAACCAGCGCCACGCTGTCATAGGCAAGCGTATCACTTACCATCAGGTGAATGGCTTGCACGTCTCGTCACTTTGTCGCATAAAAAAAACTTATACATACCTACCTACCTGGCTAAAGTCTCACTACCTGTAATCGCAAGAGGTTTTCTCTTATATCCGTTACTTCGTTGGTACATCACAGATCACATTCCCAAAATCTGTCCTGGAGTATTTTAGCACTGCAGACTGAACCACATTCAGTTAATAACTGTCGTCACGACCGGCTGCCGAGTTCAGTTAATTCCGCTCTCCAACTGAAGTAGATGCCATATCAGCTGTATCGGCGGAGATGAAACCGAACATTTCCGCTGCATCTGTACGGGCATGAGCAATGAAGCGTGAAATACAAACACTGCGGTAATTTTGTTAATTTCATTATTGCATTATATACACTTTTGCCAATGTCCAGCGGTGGATGTCTGCCGGCTGATGATCATCATGATGTTACACTTTCACGAGTTAATGAACAAATTTTTGTTTTCAGAGCTTGTTTTCTTTAGTAATGTCACAGGGACTATTTTAACTACCTCTGTGGCATACTGGTTGAACGGTTTCCTTGTAGCAACTTCTATTGGTTGCAATGGTGGTAAATGTCTGTTGCCAAACAATAGTGTGAAAACAATACTGTGTTCCAGTTTGAAGGATGCTGTAGCTAATTTAAACAGCGGAGTAACGAGACTAAACATGTTATGTCTCAGGCGATGAGTGCAATGTGGTTCTGTGTACATCATCCTAACTAACGTCGCGTTTTTATTGGCGGGCGTATCACTTACCACCAGGTAAACGTTCAACTCGTTTCGTCGCTTAATTGAATAACAAAAATTCTGGTAGTCAGCACAACACGTGGAACGAGTTAGTATTTAGGTAAGAGACAATTAGATTTTAGACAAATTATAAACACATCATGTCCTATGTCTGGCGGTGGACGTCTACCGGCTTATGATGACGACATATATATATAAAACTCTGGTTATGTTAAATTTATATAAATCAAAATTATATTTTTACAGTACTAGAATAAATTTAAGACCATAATGCGCAGGACTGATCGCGATGGAGGTCCTTGAGGTAGCCCTATGCTCAGCAGTGGGCGTTATCCAGCTGAGGATAAGAATAAATGTGTATGTATGTGATATAAAGTATATATTTTTCCGTTGACATCTTATGTATACGTTTGACTTCGATAATTAAATAATCGAGGTAAAATGAACAGTAAAATTCATTTCTGCAGGCGATGCGTGCGTATGTGATGAGGAGGTTACCTAAGCAGCACGTGACGTCAGCGCGGGGCTCACGGTTATTAAGGGGTTACTCGAGACTTCAAAGAGCTTATAGCGAAAGGTACTAAAGTTTGAGACGTCTAGAGTTGCTCCAGACGTCTGCGCCCACTGCAGCACGGGCAGGAATATTGAGACCGACATAATATAATATATAATATAAAATAATATAAGAAGGGTGGACCTCCAGAATCTGTTGTATCATAGACATATTTGTATATTGAGATATCAAACATTTTGACTATTGCATACATTAAGATATTTAATAAGAATTGACAATACAGTTACCTTTTGTAATGATAATAATTAAGCGATAAAATAAAGAAAGAACTTTAAAATTAAAGTTCTTCTCAAATGAGAGCATCACAAATTGTGATCTTCTGATGAATTATTCTCCTTTTATATCACAAGATACTTCCTGTTCTCTGGCTTCTTTACTGGACATAATTTAAAATTAGATTTGAAATTTATATTTGAAATGTGTCAAAAATATCGTTGCTAAGCGGAAACGCGCTGCTCTCGGGGCCCCTTCCCATTATTAACATTCCGCAACCCTTTTTGGCAGTAAAAATTCTTTAAATCTGTTCTTGGCTGAACTACAGCCGTCAAATGAAATATTTCTCCCTCCTCAAGTCGTATTCCTCATGTCTGAGGGTCGTGACTTCCTCCGCCCATCACGCGTGTCCTCATGATATTTCGCCATCTTGTCCTATCTCCGGCTACTCGGAGCGCATCGTAGACTGTGAAGTCGTGTGTTGCGGATCTGGTCAGACCAATGCATTGAGTTGCGACTCCGCGGCATTTTTACTTCCACTTTGTCAGTCACCATAGTTTTTTCAAGGTTGTCTCAACAATAGAAATATTTTTACGAATTTTCAAGCCTCTAGACCCTATGGTTCCGTAGATATCATGATGAGTCTCTACATAATTGGAAATCTTTTGTAGAATGTATATAGATATAAGAGATTGAGATCGTTTTCGAACAGATTGTAAGCGTTGCATTGGCATTGATCACCTTTTCTAAAAAGAGGTGTTTGTCATTGTTTAAAGTTCAAGTTTAAGTTAAGCGAATACACAGATAAGTGAGTGCAGTTATACAACGATTCAATTAAAACAGATAGTATAACTTAATGAAAACAACCGAGTTGCGCTTGGCATAAATGAATTAACCGGAAGAGCCAATCCACAGGCGGCACCGAACCGCGCCCCCGAATCTGGAGCGAGCGAGTGGATTAACTGTTGACCTACTGCAACATCTGCCTCGCTCATTTAGCTGCTCTGTGTAATGATAATGGCGCCTGCTCCGAACAACGCAGTTTTAATCCACCGTTTGACGGATAATTCTAAGATTTTTGTTAAATCACGAAATCAAAACTACTAGTTTTCTCGTTAACTGTTGTAGGTGGCTATTGTCGGCAGCCATGTAGTCACGAGATATTAGGAATAGAACTAAGGTATTCCCTGCATGTCGTACAAGGCGACTAAAAGGGTCCTTGGGTTCATGAACCTTGAGGGTAGCGGCCCTTAGAGCTCAATAAGCAAGCCTTTCGAGGACGACAAATGCATGGTGATGTTGTATTTGCCGTAGCACAGCGTGGGTGCTAGAGAGGGCTTTGCCCTTCCATGGGACGTTTAAGTCAAAGTGGAGAGGGGCACCGGTGCGTTCCGTAGGAGATTCGGGAGCCCCTCCTAACGCACTGACGGAGACCACCGAGAGGGTTTTAATGGGTAGAAGCTCCACATAACTTTATCTTCCTGCCAGAAGCAGGGTATCTTTCAAGAAGATTAATAAAAGGTGTCTATTATCGGAGACCGTCTGGGTACCACCGCAGCCCCGATTGCAGCCGCTAGAAAGTATTGTGCAAACAGGAATTTAAATTACTGGCGTATCGGGACTTAAGATTTTCACGAGCTGTAGTGTATATCTTCAATATGGGCAGGCGTATCACTTACCATCAGGTGAAAGTGTCGCTCGTCGTGTCGCTTCGTTGTAAAATTAACTATCCAAGCAAATGATACAACATACATGGATGATAAATATTGTTACTAAATTATGTGCTGCTAATGTTTTGTTCAAATATTATACAAGAAGTTTGTAAAGAACTCAACAGATGGCGCCACCATGAACAATAGATCACGCTATCGTTTTATCATAGCGCAAATCCTTATAAGGATCGTACATCTTTGTGTGCATTGCCTTTGCTCAACAATTCATTACGGAGTATACAATTGTATCCATTTACTGGATTTCTCTGGATCTCTGTATTACCAAGACTCGAGACAGTAGCGTATCACAACGGTATATAACTGTATCTATCAACTTGATCTCTCCGGATGTCCGTATTACTGTTGTACTTAGTAACATGCTCTGTACTTTGAATTGCCCTGCTCATTATCAATAAAGTGATGATATTGCTGCGTGCGACGTCATTCACGTGCAAATATTACGGTGTCTCAGTGGTGACTCCCAAAGTAAACTAGTTATAATCGTCACTTAATAGTAATAGAGATGTTTGCTTGGCAATTACTTTATTAATATGAATAAGTAATGTTCAGAGACAGCAGTATACTCCATGAGCGCTTAGAATTACAAGTTACAATTTCATTAAACAACGTCGCCGTCGTAAGAAAGTTAAGGCGAGCTCGCATAGCACTTTAATTAAGTTTTGAATACATTACGATGTGAAAAGGTCGCGCTCAACTTAAAGTAACTAATTCAGGGTGGACATGCGGGGTGAGGAATTTGATCATACCTAAATCTTACATTTAAAAGCCAACAGTGTTCACATCAACGTAGAGATGTGGAGTATAATAACATTATAACATTCTCTTCGCATATAAATTTATGTGCATAAACGATCGCTGTATTTATTACATGAATACTCCCTGTTGTATGTATTACGAGTGTCGGTCCTTACATATGAAATTAGCGTTTTGTCGTACTGACCACTTTGATCTGAATGAAATATCTGCTCTTTGGTTAAGAATTCCAAATTCAAATTTATAAATTCATTTAGCTGCTACATTTCAGTTTTGGAAACGGTCGTTCATTTATTTTTTCTCATTATTTTTTTCTTTGGCGTTGCTTATTGCCGCACAATGGAAAACATGAAGTATCGAAATATTGACAAGTACGAGTTGTACCGTGGCACCAGTACCACTGCTGCAGAAGTATTAATCATGTGTACGGCGCTGGTGTCGCAAAAGAAAGCACAGCGGTACGTTTTTGGTTTCAACGTTTTCGTTCTGGAAATTTTGACCTTCAAAACGAATCCCGCGGACGGTCGGAGACCAAAGTAGAAAATGAAGAATTAAAGTCTATTGTGGAAGTCGCAGGTTTTGGAGTAAGTGACAGAACTGTATCCACTTGAAGCAAATCGGGAAATTAAACAAACTTGAACGGTGGGTACCTCATGAGTTGAGTAAATCGAACTTGCAAACACGCATCGACTGCTGCTGCTGTGTTACTTTGCTCAACCGAAACAATGATGAAGAGATTTTGAATAGAATCATTAGTTGTGATGAAAAGTGAATACTGTACGACAATCGGAAATGCTCGTCGCAATGGCTGAACCCTGGAGACCCAGCCAAAACGTAAACGAAAATTAGCTCATATAAAGTTACTTGTGAGTGTTTGGTGGTTTGAGGGACGTTGTAGCTAGTGTAATTACAGACGTAACGAAACAACATCTTATGTCTCAGTCCAGTGAGCGCAACGTGGTGCTGTGTATATCATCCTAACAAGCGCTACGTTGCTTTAGACAAGGGAGTTATTCATCATCATGTGAACCTCCTGCTTGTCTTGTCGTTTACCTGATTAAAAAAAAGGCGCTCCAAACCAAAAAAACAGTAATATTTGTACACTACTCTAGCAGAAGTATAACAAATATATAAAAACAGGAAGAGAGTCAAATTTAAATATTTACGCGTATTTTCTTCTTATTTTTCTTAAGATATCTCTCCGACTAGCGTAGGTTGGCGGTTAGTTCACCATATTTAGGCGAATAACATCTTCATAAAAATGTAACATAAATGTTGTGATAAAGTAAAATAAGCAATCGCCGAACTGTCATTAGAGACCGGAACGGGTGCTTTGATCAAAGTCATGTTTAACTTCCGGAGGTGCCCAATTCCATTCCGGCGCTGCTAAGCTTAACATGCGGCGAAGATTGGACATATTGATAATCTGCTGCCATAACAGCATTGCTGTATCTCGTCCGACGATATGAGAGATACAGCATAATCTACCTTCGGTATCATTGTTATTTAACATCTTTTGAAGTTAAGATTAAACGCTTGATCATTGCTACATAGTTATTTATTTTCAAGACTTCAGCCAACTTGTTGATTTAAGCACAGAAAAGCTTCATCATCATCAGCCGCATCACGTTCACTGCTGGATATAGGCGTCCTCCAAATACCTCTACATCAGTGGGTTCCTGTGATTCTCCCCAGATCATCGGTCCACCAAAAAAAGAAAAGCTTACACTGAGAAAATAAATCATTTTCTCCTAAATGTACTGAGTGGGGTTATCTTATCCACAAATAGTTTTATTTGTTCACTACCAACTTATGTTATCTGAATGTAACTTAACTGAATAGACATGAAGTTTCAGTTGATTACGTACTTAAAGCTATAACAGATAAGGAGGCAGGCGTCAGTTCTGACGCACGAAGGATGAATAACATCGAACGAGCTCTCATATGTTCCTTACTATCATTAGTAACTCTCTCTCTTCCTACTAATTATCAAAAATGGTAATTAAGCCAGTTTTCTTTATTTTTCTCCTCCACTTCTCTCTGTCCTCGATGTCATCCTCGGTCACTTGGTACTCACTCATGTCTGATTAGTAACATTAACGCATGTTAACATTATATTATAAATGGAATATTTATGTTTTAAATAATCGTAAAAGAGCAGGAACCGTCTGAGAGAAACCATCTGCTGCAGACAGCAAACGTTGACCACGATCCTCATAAACAAAAGGATTCTAAAGAATACAAAAGGTTGTATTTTATTCTTGCAAGAGCTTGTAAGCTGTTAGGCTAGATTGTAGATGCTCATCACTGATTAGTCTAGCTTGAAAACGCCAGCGAACCCACGGTGCTTCCATGTTGCTTTCACAGCGAGGATACTAAGGAGGAGTCTATTTCTTCTTTAGGAGTATTTAAGTTTAGCGCAAAGGGTGCGTTCCGTGCGAGATGCTGATGCCTCTTGAGAAGACGACCATCGACAGAGGTTTTTTTTTGATACAAATCCTATTACAACTAATTTTTTTAACCTACAGCAAAAAAAGAACGTGAACCCTAACAACATGATAAAAACCTAGCAAGTAGAATCTAGTTATTGATGGTAGCTGTCTGCTTTGTGGACACCATCTAGGTAGGTACCGCAACTTCTATTTCCGCCGTCAAACAATATAAAGCAAAGGTTATAACATTCCGGTTTGAAGGGCGTTTTAGCTAGTGAAATTATAGCAGTACGGAGACTTAACATGTAACGTCTCGAGGCGACGAATACGGTCTGGTACCGTTTCATCCAAACTCCACGTTATTATGGGCAGATGTATCATTTATCATCAGGTGAAGGTCTCGTCGATTAGTCGAATAAAAAAATTGTTTCTACTTTCACGCAGTTCATTAACTATACGATGAAGACTTGACTAATGTGATGTTTCATTTATCATCATTAGGTACCCTTTTCAGTTTGGCGATCAGATTGAGAAAACAAATTGTATCCTCAGCTGTTCTTTTGCTGCATTCCCATACATAAAAGGATATAGTTGGGTGTTGACATTACGGT
Source organism: Ornithoptera priamus (assembly GCA_029034505.1). Classification (NCBI taxonomy): domain Eukaryota; kingdom Metazoa; phylum Arthropoda; class Insecta; order Lepidoptera; family Papilionidae; genus Ornithoptera; species Ornithoptera priamus. The sequence goes on from JARDWD010000565.1 coordinate 836,248, forward strand.
GTAGATTCTGCCTTGTCCGTTTGTTCTATAACCGAGTGCTGATGCAGATGCCGTGCGATACCTTTGAGGGTGCCTCGACCGGATCTTGCCATTGTTTCGGCTTTAATATCTCCTTTTGTGGCCGCGCCTTTGTGCTTCCCGACGCTGTCGCCGTTAGCCTTCTGACCGATTTTTGGATTTCAATAGCCGTTTTTTTTATTTTCATTTGCGAAAGGTTTTCGTTATTGGCTCTTTTGAAAGCTCTTTGTAACGTTCAGCAAGAAGAATTATAGCGTGATATTTCAGCGGCTGTTGTTATGATAGCTCTTTTTAACTGTACCGGACAAAAAAGATATTTTTAACCATGCGAAAATATAACAAAGATGACATTATAAAAATATATAAAATTTCAATTATTCATAGAGAGGATAACTATAGCTTTTGTTCTATATATCAATGTATTCATATAATATTTTTCCCTCTGTTTCATCATCAACATCAGCCGATAGATGTCCACTGCTGAACATAGGCCTTCACCAAAGATCTCCACATCGATTGATCCCGCGTTACTCGCATCCAGTAGGTTCCCGCGATTTTCACCAGATCTTCGGTCCACCTTATAGGAGGCCTCCAAATCCGATTTTAAATTTAGTCCACTCTCTCTGTTTGTTTACCGTGGTTAATCAATATTTCCGACGTTTATAGAAATGGCATAGGGTTGTTTTCCACAGACGAGGTGACGTATATTCATATATTAAAAACATATCCAAATATAGTAACCATATCATTGTTTGAATTAAAACTCCTTGTTAATTTATACGACTAATTTTTTTTTTATTGAATTAAGCGATGACATGAGCGAGGCGTTCAACTGATGGTAAGCCATACTCCTTTCCATAACAACGTGGTGCTAGCCTAACTACATCTTAATCTTACATACTGCACCTTATTATGCTCTTCGCCTTGAAACTTAAGATGTTGAGTTTCATTACCGCAGTAATGTCACCAGCTACAACGTCAACAGTACTGATACCGGTGGTAGATCTCTGTTGCCGGAGACCTTTAAAGTGAGTATCACCGGAACTACTATTTCCGCCGGCAAACAGTACTGTGAAAATCTTACTGTGTTACGGTTTGAAAGGCGCAGTAGCTAGTGAAAATACTGGATTATCGAGACAACATCTCAGTCTGCGTATAACATCTTAACTAGCGCCACATTATAATGAACAGGCGTATCAATTACCATCACATGAACGTCCCTCTCGTCCCGTCACTTCGTTGTATAAAGACAAAACAACTACGGGGCACTGTTATGATAATTTTTAAATAGCAACCTGTACAAATTAAAACGCTTAGCTGTTTTACTCCATTTCCCCAAATTGCGACATGTTACCTGATATGTTTGTTTACCCCCCATTTACTCGTGATTGCGTCATGCCATTACATTATTACCTTTTTTAAGTTCAGATCGGAGTTAGATTTGGATGTGAACACATGTTTTAATTGTAATAAGTTTTTAAACCTTCATCATTATCATCATCAGCCGATAGACGTGCACTGCTCGATATGGTCCAATAATTTCCACTTGAGGTAGGGATTCATATGGAGGGATTTGGGCCATTTCCTATCACGCTGGCTCAATGCGAATTGATGGGAGTAAACTTCAATAAATATTTTTTAAAGTCTTTCTCATCTCACCCCGTAACGGCACATCTAACGGGGTAAGAAATTCGTAACACATTTAAAGTAACCATAAAAATTGTTTCCTCGTCACGGAAACACCAAGTTTTCCTCGCGAACAGCCCATCAGCGCACAACTTGACGCGTTAAAGTTTCGCTTATGTTTTTTCATCGTGATATTATTTCTTTTTTCTTTACTTAGTAACTTTCTTTTACGAACGGATATGCGTCCCACGCATAGGATTTCTATTTTAGGACTTTTTTCCTACACACGCAATAAAACCTATTCCATCATCATCATCAGCCAATGGACGTCCATTGCTGGACATAGGACTCCCTCAAACAAAACCTATTACATAGTATTTAACCTAGGTCCGTACTAACTGTATCAAAACTCTATTAAAAATGTTTGCTTTCAATAACGTACTGTTAGTAATAGAGATCATGGAGGCTTTCACAACGAGCTGATGATATTCACCGAGAGCGTAATTACTGAGCACAAAATCCTACATAACTTTTTCTTCCTCCAAACACAATATCTTATTCAAGACTTCCGTCAAAATGGGTTGGTTTAATAAAAATGTCTTCTTCTTCTTTGGCCGATAGACGTCCACTACTGGACAAGACCTTCACATCGATTGGTCCTGTGCTGCTCGGATCGCCGAGCCCTAGGGTCTGTCATTTGTAGAGATTCACATAGGGGGGACTTAAGCCATTCACCACCACGCTGGACCCAATGCGGATTGGTGGAAGCCAAAGTCTTGTTTGTTGATTAGCACGGTGCACCACGAACAGGTGAGGTTGGTTTGGCTCCCGTGAGTTGTTGAACGGTACCCCCTACAATCTTTGCTGTATAGTTGGCGATGTAAACTATTCAATGTATTTTAACGAATATTTTTTTTATTCCACGAAATGAAGAGACGACCAGGGCGTTCACCTGATGGTTAGTTATACGCTCCGCTAATTACAACGTGCTGCTAATTAGATACACAGCACCACGTTGTGCTCGACACCTTGAAACATAAAACGTTGAGTGTCATTACCTCAATAATTCCACTAGTTACAGCACAGCGCCTTTCAAATCGGAACACAGTAATGTTTGCACATTACTATTTGTTGGCTGCAATAGGCGCTGCGGTGATACCTACCTAGACGGTCTTCATCAACAGAGACCCACCACCAGTAAATAAGCTAAAAACTACTATTGTCTATCACAGATCAAATGCAAAAATCCCTTTGCTCAACCACTGGCATTACCAGCACTCAAGTCGAACAAGGACAGGAAGACAAAGCAAGCGCAGTCACATTACATCCCCGTCGGCGCTAATGCATACTGAACGAACTAAATTTGCCGCTTAGTTAGCTAATCCGCTCTAGACATGATTTATGAGCTAATTTAGCAAAAGCCGAGCATATCACTCTGCTAATACAGGTTGCGATATGCTAAACAGAGATAACGTTAATTTTATCGGAATTAGTCCTCTTTTTACCTGCAGTCTCGAGCTATTAAGAGTAGGACTAAAGTTACCACCGCTGATCACATTACCACTTAACGCCAGGTAGTATTTATTGTAATCAAAGACAGAGCTTTTTATAACTAAAATATTTTAACTAGCGCCTTAATTTTTCAATGAAAAGACAATGCGTTCACCTGATGGTAAGTGATACGCTGCCCATAATAACGTAGCGTTAATTAGGATGATATACACAACACCACATAGTGCTCGTCGCCTGAGATGTAACATATTAAGTCTCTAGACCGTCTAGGCAGGAACCACAGCAGCCCCCAGTACAGCCGCCGAATAGTACTGTGAAAAAATTGCTGTGTTCAGGTTTGTGGGGTGATGTAGGTGGTGAAATTATTGGGATAACAAAACTTAATATCTTGTCTAAAAGCATAATGTCAATCAATTACCATCAGGTGGTCATCTCGTCGTTTATTAGAATTAAAAGAAAAGCTAATAACTTCTCTGTGAAAGGTTACTTGGTTAAGGTTAGTCGAAAAAAAATACTTAACCAAATTAAGTAAACTGTACACGTCTGTTTTGGTAATTTTCATTTTAAAAAAGTTTTTTTTTCCGGTACAAATAAAACTAAAAATGATAATTGTGAAACCGGCTCACAGATGTAGCGCTGGAGTGGAAACATTATACAAATTAACCGGCGGCTCTCCGCTTTCTCATTAGCCCAAATTTTATACGTCCTAGAAATTTCCATTACGAAAATTAACTTGGCAAACTCTGATTAATTGTGTTTATCTGACAAACTTTGCAGGTGATATTTCTTAATATACAAAAGTACATTAGATCAGGCTAAACATGAAATTAATTAGCTGATGTCCCCTAATTAAAGATTTGATCCGAAAGACAAATGAGTTCGAATATTTTATCTAGGTACATATCTGATTTTAGTCTGGAGAAGAGATTCATCATCATAGTTATCATTTAAACTGATAGGCTTCCACTATTGAACATAGATCATCTGGAGAGATTGTGATCAAGCATTAGAATGCATTACAATAAAAATATGGACAAGGATCAGGACCAAGCCACGTGAGACACTTGGAAAGGTATTAACAGAAATAAACAGTTAATGGAAGAAAAAAAACGAAGAGTCCGATTCGTCGAAGGGATATCTGTTTACTTTTACTCCGTAATAGCAAAAACGCATCGCGACGTTTCAACCTCCCCTTTGCGAGCTGAACAGACATAAAGTCCACTGGCCACCCCTGTTATATTTCCCCAGGGTCCAAGGAATCGGAAAAACGGTAGAAATAAATTTGAACATTACACCTATACAGTAATAAATACATATAAGAAAAGATCAAATCCATGTTTTGATTTTAGGCTTTGTTTCTTTTTTAGAAACAAGCTAGACATTCACCTGGGGGTAATCGCCAGCTCAAAAAAACGTGGCGTTAGTCAGGATGATATACACAGCAACAATTTGTGCTTATCGCGTTGAAACATAAGACATTTCACTAGCTACAGCAGCCTTCAAACAGAGTAATGTCTGTACACTACTGTTTGTCGGTAGGAATAAGCATCGAGGTGGTGTCTACTTAGATGCTCTCAGGCAACAGAGACCTACCATAGAAATAAGAATTAATGTAAAGAACGTCATAGATAGAATAAGTGGAAGAAAAAAATGAAATATAAATTCTAAAACAAAAATATAGTGATAAGAAAATAGAGTAGTAATAAAAAAAATATATAAATAAATAAACATATAAATAGGAAGCAATAAGAGAGATAAAGAAGTAACGATATAAGCGTCGATTGAAGTCTAAGAGGTGATACATGAGAAAAGTTTAATAAAGGAAAGGAAAACTATGTAAATATTACATAGTATGAGTGAAAGATGGAAAGCGTGAATGAAGCAAGAAAACTGTAGGAAGTAGAGAAAAGAAAAGAGTATAAATAAATCTCGTAAAGCGTTAATCCGGCCTCAATAAAAGCCGGGAAGAACTATATTAACAAAAAAATAAAAAAACGAAGACCTAACTATAGCAAAATAGAAGAAAAAATCGTTTTAGGTACAAGAATGTTTGTATACGAAGAGGTCCTGCGTGAGATAAAGCAAAAAGGCGAACTTTTGCAGACCATCAAGACGAGAACAGTATCGACATATCTCGGCTACGTGCTTGGGCACCATCTGCTTCAACTTGTCTTAATGGGTAAAGTGGCAGGTAAAAGGAGTGTTGGTCGTCGTAGAAAGAGCAATTCGTGGCTGCGTAACATCAGGGAGCGGGCCGGGATCGTGAATGCCGCCCAACTGTTCCGCCTCGTAAGAGACCGGGGGAAATATGGTGAATTTATCTCCAACCTTCGCTAGTCGGAGAGACACCTAAAGAGGAAAAAGAATGTCTGTCTGTCTTTAGAATATTAGTTTCGAAAGTACTAAGCATATTTAATAGTAGTCTTAGAATATTGCATATCTTGTTTATAAGATTAGCGTTGAGTGTGCTCGAGGTGTTGCCAGAATAGGAGGAGGGCGATGACATGAGAGTGCGTATTTAAGTGTAGAGCGAGCACTTCGTGAGAAAGTGCTGACGGGAGCGCAAGGTAACAGCTAAGTGGTCAGAGAGATGCCAGACGAAACGGGCGGAAACGGTAATTTAAGTTATGAAAAAAATTAAAAATAAAAACCAAACATCTTTGTCACTCTCTTTTTTTAAGTAAGCGAGGAGTCGAGTAAGATGATCACCTGGTGATAAATTACACGCCTGCCCATAACAACGACGCTCTAGTTCATACGTTGTGTTCGTTGCCTTGAGATATGATGTTGAGCCTCGTTACCCCAGTAATTACACTAGCTACAACGCTCTTCAAACCGGTGCACAGTAACGTTTGCACAGTACTGTTCGTCGGCTGCAATACGCGCTGCAGAGATACTTACTTAGATGGTCTCCGACAACAGATACCTATCCATCAGTACTGCATAACACCATGAAACTGTTAAGTTACTAGTTCTCGATATCAGATGACAGTTTCCAGTATTGACAGTTATCGATCGTCAAAGTGTTCTTACTTCGTGTTGATGGTAAGTAAGACTGGTTGTCGGTAAATGTTGTTTTATCTTTAAACTTAATTACTAATTACAGAATGTACTTTATCTTACAGATTATGTAAATAACATGGATTATTTTTATTATAGTATTATGAAGTATTCTATTTATATAAATTTCATGTACATCGTTAAGCTATAGGGATGATGAAAAATTAATTATGATACTAGGTTTTTCTATCAGTTATCTCAAGTAAGTATGCAGTTTTGTCTGTAGAGTGCACTGGCGGTCGGTCAAATAGTACTGTGCAAACATTACTGGGTTCCAGTGTGAAAGGTGATGTAGGTAGTGTAATTACTATGGTAACGAGATATGTTATGTCTCAGACGACGAGCACATTATGGTGCAATATAATATCATTCTAGCTAGTGCAACGTAATTATGGGTGAACGTATCACTTACCATCCGATATATGTACCACTCTTCTCGTCACTTAATTGATTATTAAAGAAAGAAATGAAGATTAAACCTTTTTTTAAAGATACCTACCATCTGAGTTAAATGTGTTTTCTTATATGTAAAGCTTCCACAAATATGCCCTAAAATATCTTAAGAAATGGCCGTATTGTCCAATCGTGGAACCCACTAAGTTGACCTGGGCAACTTCTCTTCTTCTTTCTCCTGCCCTGGTCCCACTTTATGTAGGGTCGGCACAACATGTTCTTCATTACCGAACATGTTGTAAATAGTTTTGGCTAAATTTTTTACGACCGGCCGCCTGCCTGACATCAACCCTCTTTTTGGGAATCTTTGGGGATTTTTTTTTTTTTTTTTTTTTTTTTTTTTGGCAACTTATCACTAGTAATACCTTTTATTTATAACAAATGATATATATCTCTTTTTTCTTTAGTATTAGAATCGTCTAAATGTGTGCAGAATAAGAGATTTGGCTGGAGTAAATTACCCTCTGGAATTGACTGCAACGTAAAATCTCATTCTGTACACAAATAAAAAAAAACTCGTTCGCTAATTTCCTAGCAGTGTAGCCGATGCGATGTCTAGACGCAGCTCGAGGTAATCATGTCAAATTGCCCCGACACTTGAATACTAAATGGGGTTCCTTAAGTATGTGTACATATTCCTCAACGAACGCGAACGGGATGCTGTCGTCTTTTTCTTAGATTAAATCTTTATATTATGGGATTTAAAAAACGTAAAAGTTTTTGCTATAGAACTAAACTAAATCGATATATTTTGATGTACCTATTGGTGGAGAGTAAATAATATTTACTTTGTCTATGCCATGCCTTTGTACACAAGCAGAGATTCATTATCGTTATCATCAGCCGATAGACGTCCACTGCTAGACATAAGCCTCCCCTAAAGATCTCCACTTTGATCGGTCCCGCGTTGCTCGTACCCAGTGGGTAAGATAAAGGCTAAGAAGAGGTTATAAACACCAAATTGTTAACTGTGTTCACTTGATACTTTAAATTATATGATCTCTATCTTTATAAAAGCAATTATTTAACAATAAGTAAAAGTCTTCTCGTCACAGATACCGCAGTGTCGGATGACAAAAGCCACTACCCAAAGGTATTGATGAGGAGTCTGTGCTATCGGATTAGAAATGGGGAGGTCCACAAAAGAACTAAGATCACCGACAGCCCAAAAGATTGCTAGACTTAAGTGACAGTGGCTAGGGCATATTGCTCGAAGGAGCGACGGTCAATGGGGCCAATAATGTTTTCGAGTGGTACCCGCGTACCCATAGACGTAGTACTTGTAAGCTCCCCACAAAGTAGATTGACGATCTGGTGAAGGTCGCGGATAGTCGTTGGATACAGACAGCGCAGAACCGATCGATGACGAACTTTTTGAGCAAGGCCTATGTCCAGCAATGAGCTCGCTGGCCCAATGCCGGTTGGCGGGAGCCTGAGCCTCGTTTGTTGATTTGCAGAGTGCACCACGATCAGGTGAGGTTGGCTTGGGTCCCGTTCAATTCATTAGTTATTAATTTTTAACAGAATGTATAATTATAGTACTTATACTAATAGCCCCTTTTGCATGCGACTGTATATACCACTGCAGCAACTATTCCTTATTAAATCCTATCAGATGAGAATCCTGTTAGTCTTGACGTTTATTTCTGTTAAAGTTATATTTTTAAAACAGCTCCAATAAGCTATAATCCAGCTCATAACTAGAGAAAGGAAAGCACTAGTTACTATTTTCTTCTAAGACAGAAACGGTAGCCAGCTTTTTAAATAATTAAAAACGCCTTACATAAACTCCCATTAATTAATCCGCCGAGCCCCTGGTGCTCTTTGCATTGCAGCAGAGGGGGCCACCCCACCTTTATTTACTAAGTTGTAAGATAAAGCGATAATAGAAATTTATGGGCGGCCGTATTCTTTCTCCTTGGCAAATATTTTCCCAGGTGTGCAGTCCGTTGAATGAGGAACAAGACTTGAAGGATTCCTAACATCTTTACTTCTAGAACTTGTAAAGTGTTAACAATGTCCTAGACAGCGCCATGGCATAATATCACCTCTGCAGTGTCAAAGACTCGTCGCCCCCGATACATTTTAAATTAAAATGAGCTCGCGGGTGGGGGCTGAGAGGAGAGAGCGAGACATTTCAGCGCGTAACTGTCTCCGGCATAATCCACTAGGAAGTCTGTCGGGTGATGCTTCGAAAATTGTAATTTTGTGTTAAATGAACACAAGTTGTTTACAAATCACTTTGTAAACCTTGAAGTTTAAGTATGGGTTACATTAGTTGGTGGCTTTAACTAGGTTTTCTTTATTATTTATTGACCTCGCACCTTGTTGACCTACCGTCATATAATACAATCCGACGTTTTTATTTAACATGTTAAGAGTGTTTATAATTAACACAAATAAATAACTTACAGGAAAGCACAGTGCCCTGCTATTTGTTTAACCCATTATATTACTCTTGTCGCCTTGAGCTGATTGTCTGGATCAATTACATATAGGTTTCGTTAATCATCATCAGCCGATAGACGTCCACTGCCGAACATAGATCTCCCCCAAAGATCTGCACATCGATTATCGACCAGTTTCGTTATTAGGTCTAGTTATTCCTATAGGTAGTTCAGTGGCCTAATGAATAGAGCATGCGGCCTTTACTCCGAATGTCGCGGATTCGATTCCTGGTATGTACCGATGACTTTAATATTTATGTATAATTGTGAACTTTAGTAACAACAGCACAATACAAACGGTGAAGGAAAACATTGCGAGGAAACCTGCACATGAATTAGGATTTATTGTAAGGCGTGTGTGAAGTCACCAATCCGTACAGGACCCGCGTGGTGACTATGGCCCATCCATCCACATATTGAGAGTAGACCTGTTCCCCAACAGTGGGTGCGTAAATTGTCTGTTGAAGATTACTATAAAGTAGGTAGCAAGGTACAGCAGTATTGGAGTCTGAAGTGTTATTAGACATGTTTAATTAAAAGGTATATGTCGGCGGGGGGCCAGAATTATATTATTATTTGTTTATTACAGAATAAGAACTGTACTCGTACTGACCAATAAGCAGAATAACCGTGAGTCCCTTAGTGACCATCAGGCATTGTATTATCCCTTAGTTATATTATCGATCGATAACATGACTAGTTTTAATATAAACACAAATATAAATCTTTTGATATAAAGTTAGATTTATTTGAACAAAAAGTCTAAAATGTCCTAAATGATGATTTTAGTCCTTAATCATATTGATTGTTAACTGAAATAATAAAGTCAACATAACGGAACTGTTAATTGTAAGTCTTTTAAATATCATGTTATAAATCGAGGTAACAGTACGGTACGCGGGTCCTATTGTTGTGATTATTGGGGGAGGCCCATGACCAGCAGTGGACGTCCATCGGCTGATGATGATGAATCGAGGTAAATACAGAAAAGCATAAAATATCGTTATATTAATTTTACGGTAGATGGCAGCACCATCGAGCGCCAGCTATCACCAGAGTATGGGGCGACAGAGGAAAGCTTCTATTTGTGAAAAACTTGCAAAAAGCATAATCTATGATACATAATAGTTTTCCCAATACAAATAAATAAGTTCAACGAAAACAAAAGAGTAATTACATTGATGCATGAACAAAATGGCGGCGGGTTTACAATGGTACGTAATAACTGTTTGTTGTCGTTGAATTATATAAATCAATTAGCGCTGTTATGTCCGTTTCATTGAATTTTATTTCTCTACATTATACATTGTTATAAAGTAATTTTTGAACATGGCCAGAGGAAAATGGATTATGTAAAACAACTAGGGGCTCCCCTTCCTGGGCGTACCACCCCCGCAACTCCCTCTGGAGATAACGTTTCGTAAAATCTGTTCATAGCTGACCTGTGCTCGGCAAGACGAATATTCTTACCAAATTTCAAGTCCCTAGTCTTTATGGTTTCTTATTGTTAAAGTCGCATAGAGAGCAATGGAAGGAGCTATACTCGGGGTTTCCCCTTCTTGATTGAATCAGAAATGAGGACATCCACGGGAGAACTAAGGTCACCGACATAGTCGAACAGATTGCTAATCTTAAGTGGCAAGAGGCAGGACACGTCGCTCGAAGGACTGACGGCCGATGGGGCAGTAAGGTCTTCGAGTGGCGCCCGCGTTCCGGTAGACGTAGTGCTGGGAGCCCTCCCACAAGGTGGACCAAAATCCACTAGATGCGAGCAACGCGGGACAGTTCGATGTGTAGATCTTTGGCGGAGGACTATGCCCAGCAGTGGGCGTTATTCAATTGATTAGGTGTAATATTTTAGTTTATTTTCCACGCGTCCTATTCAAGATATTAAATGTATGTATGTACGTACACATACGTTACGTACACGAACATTTTCCACAGCTAAGTGTGTAAGGCTTAGCGCACTTAAAGCCTAGCTCCAGGCACCGTGCGCACTTCGATCCCGTCAATCCGCTACGCTGCGACCTGAAGCTTTCGAGATATAATCTTATCAATCTTACGTCTAGAACGCGTTTGCCTTAATCTTCTCACTGTCTCGGAGCGCTGGCTTTAATTCTGATGAGTTTGATGATTTATTTACATAGAACACCTTACGTTCTGTATTGGTTGGCGTTAGTTTTGTTATCATCGTTATATTTTTTAATTATACAAAAGCGAGAGTTTCACTTGATAGTAAACGATACGCCTGCCCATAACAATGTGACGCTAATAAGGATTGATGCCTTGAGGCAAATAGCATTAAGTTTCGTCCATTAAACCGGAACTCGGTAATGTTTGCACAGTAGTTTTTGACGATGGAAATAGGCGCTGCGGTGGTACCAACCTAGATGGTTTTCGGCTACAGAAACCTATCATCAGTAATTATATTTACCACACGTCTAAATCCCAGAAAAGGATGTATAAGGCGTGATAAAGGCTTACAGTTAACTTTTACTTATTTATCCCTGCGGCACACAGGGCGGAGATAATACAAAAATGACTCTATCAGTAGAGGAGCTTTCGTCAAATTAATCCTCATCCTCATCAGTCTATAGAAATCCACTGCATACATATATCGATTAGTCCTGCGCCGCCCGCATCCACCTTCTTTTTACAGTCAGCATGGCCTCCGGTATCGTCGGGCATTAGGGGTGGTCAGTTGTAGGAATTTATATGATAGAATTTGGGCCATTTCCTATCACGATGGCCCAATGCGTGTTGGTGGGAGCCAGAGCTTCGTTTGTTAATTAGGAGGGTGCATCACGAGCAGGCGAGGTTGGCCTTGATTCCGTAAGTTGTTGTGCGGTTAATTAATATATCGTCATTTTTACAAACGAATAGTGGAAGAGATTTAGGCTATAGAGTCAAAAAAACAAATTTCATATACAATAGGGGCCTCATACCACTTATACTCATACCGCTTCTATTAAAAATATACAAATAATTAGTATTTCAGTTCAGTTATAATTAAATCAGATTGTTTGTAAGATTTAGAGAGTAGGATTAAACTTATATTAACTATCGCGGTACATCATTAAAATAATATGTACAAGTATGGGGTGGTGAAGGCGAATGTCCTGCAGTGGACGTCTCTCGGCTGATGATGATGATGGTGTGGCCGGAGTCGTGGCTAGAGATTTCGTGTAGGGTATCCAAACGACACACGAAATCTGTGTGCTTATCTGTACTTAAACATAAAATTAGCAATTTAACAATAGTCAAAGCATAGTTGTGTACCTTGTAGTGAGTTGAGAGATTATTATTTAGATAGGTTTAAAGACCTAGGGCATGCAGCGCTTATTTGCATGTGTGGAGCGCACGCTTGGGTGTGGAGTGACGAACGCGTTTCGCCTCATGTGAAGCTGTGATTGTTATTGATGAAGACAAACTTTAAACAACATAGAAGCAATCTCGAATGAATATATATTATGACAGAGTAAAACTTTGCTCCCCCCACCACGTCCCAGCCTTAACGAAGCGGTGAGGCTCTGTAGCCATGGCATGGTCACCCACGGATGAAGCTAAGTAAAGTAAAACGTTGATACACGAATCTAAATCAGCTTGTGAAAACGGCGTAATAATTCAATTGACGAGTGTACGTAAATGAAAGTGGGAATGAATTAAACATTTTAGTTGGTGGTAGCCAGACGGTAAGCAGTTATTTATGCGTTGGCAACACCTGCCCGTTAATATACAGTGAGAAGCAATAAAATGTTAGATTTACGAGTGGACACTGGCGTCCAAAATTGCAATCCCAAAGAGTTCCCGACGATTCCCTCTGCACATAAAAGTTCCCCCGCCGGCGCCTCGGATTACTCCCGTGGGAGGACGTCGCGAGGGGGCGGGAATGTACCGCTAACTTACAAGATTGTACGTACACAAATAATACCAGCATTTTAATTTACTTTATGAAACAAACATATAAACAGGTGTATGTACATATATCTGTCGTTTTCTTGTGTAATAGTCTACGCACAGATGAACTATAACTATATATATAGTAATATATATATAAGAAGTCTATATCACATAAATATTTCGTCCTTACATATGAATTTTTGTAAACTATATTTAATTAATCAAAGTATGCACCGCGTTGTTATCTATGCACTTTTGTCATCTCATGGGTTCAGTTCAGTGATCCCTTTACTAAACAAACCATGGGGGGCGATAATTAATAAACTTTTAGAAGGCGGTTTGGACTGCTGCATCAGAGTTGAATTTTTTTCCTTATAAGAAGTTCTCCAAATTCCGGAAAAAATAGTAATCTGTTGGGGCAAGGTTCGGGGAGTACGGTGGATGTCGCAGACATTCTCAATTGTAGCTCATCTAACTTAGTGGTTATTTGTTATGCAGTGTGTGGTGGTGTTGCGTTGTCGTGAAGTAACAGTAGCTTAGAGCGATCGACCAATCTCTGTTGTTTAGCAGCTAGTTTTTCCTTCATGGTCTGCAGTTGCTGACAATAGATATCTGCCGTAATCGTTTAGCCAGATTTTAGAAAGCTGTAGTAAACGACACCAGGCGCTAGTCCACCAAGCAGTCACAAGTAATTTTTTCAGAGTCAATTTTTGTTTAGGGCAGGATTTGGCTGGGTCTCCAGGGTTCAGCCATTGCGACGAGCGCTTCTGATAATCGTACAGTATCCACTTTTCATCACAAGTCATGATTCTATTTAAAATCCTTTCATCATTTTGTCGGTTGAGCAAAGTAACACAGCAGCAGCAGTCGACGCGTGTCTGTAAGTTCCGTTCACTAAATACATGAGGTACCCATCGTTCAAGTTTTCTTACTTTCCAGATTTGCTTCAAGTGGATTAATACAGTTTTGTCACTTACCCCGAAGCCTGCGGTTATCTCTGAAGTGCTTTGTGATGGAACCGCTTCCACAATAACCTTCTATTCTTCATTTTGCACTTTGGTCTCCGGCCGTCCATAGGGTTGGTTCTGAAGGTCGAAATTTCCAGAACGAAAACGTTGAAACCAAAAACGTACCGTGCTTTCTTTTACGACACCAGCGCCGTACACATCATTATTCCTTCAAGCTGTGTCTCCAGCACTGGTGCTGGTGCCACGGTAGAGCTCGTACTCGTAAATATACCGATATCTTATGTTTTCCATTGTGCGGCAATAAGCGACGCCAAAGAAAAAAATAATGAGGAAAAACAAATGAATGGCTTTTCTCAAAACGCAATGTAACAGCTAAATGAATTTATAAATTTGAATATGGAATTCTTAATCAAAGAGTAGATGATATTTCAGATCAGAGTGGTCACTACGACAAAACGCTAATTTCAAATGTAAGGACCTAATATTAAATTTTTATAATATCTATCTAATGATTAATAGAACTAGTTCCTCATGAAACCGTTACAAAATTGTCTGAGGGTATATTTGCCCCGCTCAGCATCTCGCAGCTCGCCGCACCCCTAATCGTTAATTTAGGGCCGCGGGATGATTTCGCTTCAGTCAGCCAATTTAGACGATTGCATTTAATAATCCCGTTACCATAGTAATTTCTCTAGCTACAACGATCTCTTAGCTAGGACATCTCAGACTTTTTTTATACCACTTAGGTGGCATACAGGCATGCGGCCCGGCTGCGCAATCAGCTTATGACCGCCAGTAACACCAGAGGTATCACTGGGCGTGTTGCCGACCCTGCAGAAACCTTTTCACGTCCTTTTTGAAGAACTTCATATTGTAGCTCCTAGGGAAAACCTCGACAGGTAACCCGTTCCACATTTTGAGTATTTTCGGGAGAAAACATCTCTGGAACCGGACCGTACGTAACCACTGCGGTTCAAGAATATGACGATGAATTCCCTGCGAATGACGAGCGGTGGGATAATGAAATGTGGCCATCGGCATCATGTCAAACAGCTCATCAGAACACATCCCGTTATAGAGGCGGTAGGACATACATAGAAAGGCAAAATATCTCCGAAAACCAAGAGGTTCAACATCATCTGTTAGCAAAGGGTCGTCGATAATTCTAACAGCTCCGTTTCGCACCTAGTCAAAAGGTCCCAGCTGACATCCAGGTGCTCCCGCCCAAAGATGAGAGCAATACTCAACATGTGAGGCCGGACTTGTGCTTTATATAGCAACAACATTTGCTCTGCAGTTAAGTACTGCTCTTCGCCCTGTTAATTACACCGAGCTTTTTAGATGCCAGCTTTACCTTGTCTTCCAAGTGCCATCGGTACTAGGACGTCACTGGAGATTTCGACGCCTAAAATCCCAATGCTTCTTGAGATGGTCAGAGATGTATTCTAGAACTGAGGAGCTACAATAAGTGGAGTTTTCTTGGCGGTGAACGCGCAAACTTGTGTCTTGGATGAATTAAAATGAACTAAATTGAGGCGACCCTATTCCGACACACGGGCAAGTATTACCTCAATTTCCGACACAAGTTTCTTTCGACTTTCCTCTACAGCAGTCTGAGGGACGTTGTTACGGTTCGTGTAGCAGGTGGCACCGGTGCTGTCATCCGTATAGCAATGAATGCCGTCAATTGACAACATGTCATTTATATGAAGTAAAAACAGCGTCGGCGACAGCACAGAGTCTTGTGGGACACCTGCATTTACATCCATGCTAATAGAGCTGCTGCCGCCAACGACGGCTCTTATGCTTCTGCAGGACAGAAAGCTAGATATCCACTGACGCAGTCCCTTAAGAAGTCCGTACGATGGTAACTTCATAATAAGACCGCGATGCCAGATCCGATAGAACGCCTTAGCTATGTCCAAACTGACCGTCAGAGCCTCTCCTCGACTATGAAGGGCTAGCGCCCAGCGATGTCTAAGGTACACTAGAAGACTAAGGTTCATTCAAGGATTTAACTGTTAGATATAAAATTTTGTACATAACTTTTTAGCCAAGTTCAATATAATTATTCCGACTATATTTATTTTTTTCTACTTATGTAAAAAGTTTTGACCATATTAAATTGATGCTTGTAGTAATAAATGATGTACAACTTTAGTTTCCTTCGCAGTGCAGTGACTAACCTGACCAGCCATATGAAGCTTCCTGAATCGATTTTGGGCCTACAGGTTGTGGAGTTTACTTGGTAGTAGGCTTTTTCGGCTGGTAAGTATCAACTATATATGTATTTTTATTCTACGAAAGGACGAAACGAGGGGGCGTTCACCTGATGGTGACTCGCCAGCTCATAACAATGTGGCGCTAGTTAAGGTAATATATAATATACTACATAGTGCTCGTCGCATTGAGACAAGATTTTAAGTCTAATTACCCCAATAATTACACTAGCTATAGAGCCGTTCAATCCGGAACACAGTAATGCTTGCACATTACGGATCCACGGACTGACGATAACCTAACATCAAGTAAAATTTAACTAAAGTGTAAATCCCAAAATGAATATCGCTTTGACACAAATTTAACTTTTTGCAAAGCTAAACTCTTATATTGTATTAACTGTTCTCCGCCCGCTTTCCTGGTCGTAAACACCTTCTCAACCTCTTTTGGGGTTAATATTTTGTAAAACCCCATCTATGTTGACCCATGCTCAACAATAAAAACATTTGTACCAAATTTCTAGTCTGTAGGTCTTATGGTATGGTTCCAAAGATATCGTGATGAGTCTCTATATAGGCGAAAATTATTTTTATATATTGCTGCAATACAATCGCGCCCTTAGGAAGTTTAATGTAAAAATTAATATCTATAGTGTTACTATTCACAAGGCAGAACTAGAAGGGGTGCTGCGGAGGCCTACTTCAGTTTTCAAATAGGTTTCACGCAATTAAATGCGCGTGAAAAGTTACAAGTGGTGGGGGAGCCGGAGCCGGCGGCTTTCGCTTTGCCCACGGAGTGTACCAGCGTTGAATCCACTTTTGCACTGGTTATGAGCAGAAAAAAAACGGTTCTGCCGCATAATAATGGTCAACGCTACCACTACACAAGTTACAACTGAAACTATTGCTGTTAAGTATCATCAGAGGTTTAAAAGTATTCCACCTTTATTAAACCGGTGGTGATTATATTAGTCAAGTTTTAGCCGCCAGGGAACGGGAGCCGTTAATAATATTACAATGCCTTAAACTTGCGGGATCGAACAAGAATTTAACTGTTTTTTTCACAGATTTGCGTGGAAAGTCTCGGTGGAATCGTTCAGATCAAGTAACTCTTAGGCGATACAAATGCCGCGCGCCGCCTGTTTCAATTGGCTTTATAACTTTTTTTATGGAAACAACGAACTGTCCGTGAATGGCGAAAGCATCGTAAATCTGAAAATCGTTTTTGAAATTACTAAATATATACATATACCGTGCATTAGTAATAGTAAATTGTGACTGTTATACATGGCATACTCCACCCACCCACCAACTAGCAACCGTAGCGTAGTGTCTAAAGGAAATACCGCGTATTGAAAAGGTACAGTGGATAAACAGGTATCAATATTTTTTTTTATTTTACGAAGCCATAAGACACCTGATGGTAATTCATACGCTCGCCTTTAACAACGTAGCGCTAGTTAGGATGGTATACATTGTATCACTTTGTCTTCGTCGCCTTAAGATATAAGACGTGAAGTCATGTTATCTCAAAGTGCCTCTACTATCAAACGTCAGTTGTACCGCCCTTCGAAATGGAACGCAGTAATGTTTAACCTGCAGTGGTGAGTGGTACTTACCTATACGGTCTCCGGCAACTGAGTTTTACCATTAGCAAATATCATCATCGTGATCTCCACTAATTGACGTCCAGTGTTGAATGTAAAAGTTTTGTAAGATATTTAACTGAACCTTAAGAAACAAGCAGTGCGTTTAACTGTTCTTTTCATCCCACAGTTTTTTCGTATATTGTTACATAAACATTAATACCAATTAAATACCATCAGTTAAACAGAGTAGCTGAGGGTCGAATTGGTTTTCTCAATTTGATCGCCGAAGTGCAGTTTGAAGAGACGAAAGCCAGTCAGAGACGTGTTTAATGAGTTTCAATAATATTAATTTAATACAAAACCATTACTCGTGACGAAATTGTTCACATCGTAAGCAAAAATAGACAAAGATAAATAAATGATAGAAATAGAAATTACTAGAACTACTTACTACAACTATTAGAATTTACTGGCGGTAGGTCTATTTTGCCGGAGACCGTCACCTAACTTGACCGGTAATGGTGGTACGGTGATAACTATTGCAGCCGATAAACAATGGTGTGCAAACATTTACGTTTCGGTTTGAAGGGCGCTGGTCTAACGATACCTAACATTTTATATCTGAAGGCGACAAGCACAATGTGGTGCTGTGTATACGATCCTAACTAGCGCCACGTTGGCATGGGCAGGCGTAACATATACAATCAGGTTAACGCCGGGCTGGTCTCGTCGCTTTGTAGAATAAAAAAAAAGATATGCGTTTCTGTCGTAGGTTATTATTCCGAATATAATCCTACTGGATTATATATTAAAAATAGTACGGAATAACGTTTTATTGATACAAAACGAATTAATTTGCAAAATGCCAACTCTGTACCGGGGGACACTGATTGCTCGTAATGCAATTCCTATAAAATCAGGAATAAATTCGTTGGGAGCGAGTGATTGGTGCGAGCGCGGAGTGGAGCCGCCGCCGCCGACACAATGGCAACGTAATTATCTCAAATACACATCGAAATGACTCGTGTGATGTGCCAGTAACTCGGTTTCCGGCGGAAGCAGCAACCATAACACGATTGATTCAATTCCGTCATGGTAGGTCTCTCTAGCCGGAGACCGTCTAGGTAGACCACCACCGCAGCTCCTATTCCTGCCGCCATATAGCACTGTGTAAATATTACAGTATTCCAGTTCGTAAGACGCTGTAGCTAGAAAAATCACCGGAGTAACGGGACTTGATATTTTATGTGTCAAGAATGTCTCCACGTTGTTGAGAACAGACGTATTTCTACCATCCGGTAAACATACCCTAACTTAATATACTGCTGAATGCAAGAGGTACCATCAGAAGAAAAACGAAGTAATACAAAGGACAGGTACAATTTTTTTCATACATACTTAGTAGAAAACACATGAAAATAAACGTAAGGAAGCACACAAAAAAATGCCAGCGGGAAGTGCTGGAACATACCCTGTGTTACAAATGATTTTTATCACATTTATTGTCACTGCTGGATATAGGTCCGCAGCAGTGCGGCGAGTTCAGTTTAGCGCGCAAACCGTTCGCTGCCGGCGCCGGCGCAGTGTCCGCCGACCAGTGGCGTGCGCCCGACGCGCTCAGCTACTCACGTCGGCGCGTGCGACGCATTAACACGACACGGACTACCGCTGTTCCGATAAACCTCTGTATATCGTCTTGTGTATATAACTTAGCTATCGAGTGATTGTGTACCGTGTACTGTATTAATATTATAATATGTAATATAAACTTCACCTACTACCGCTGTTTCCATAGGTCTCTTGTAATTTGTTCCACGCACAAAAATGATGAAATTTTCAAATCTTATTAAAGTACTGTTAGTCTAACTTACTTTGGGGCGCGGAGTAAAAAAGTTATAAAAGTAATAAAATATCTTACACAATGCTGTGTTATTAGATTTTTTTATTAGCTGTTGTTCTCTGTTGCCGACAGTAGACTACTCATTTAGAAGTCTATATCTACCACCAAATGGCGTGCAAATATTACTATACTTCAATTTAATAAAATTACTAGGCTTTTTTTTATTCTACGAAGCGAGCGGAACCTTCACCTGATGGTAAACGGTAGATCTGTCCATAACAACTTGACATTATTAAAGTTGGTATACACTGTACCACATTGTGCTCATCGTCTTGAGACTTAACATTTTATGTTTTGTTACCCCAGTAATTAGAGTAGCTACAACGCCATTCAAAATGGAATATAATAATGTTTACACACTACTGTTTCACTACAGACATAGGCACTACGGTGGTACTTACCCAGACGGTCCCCAGCCACAGAAAGTTTTTTTTCTTGGTTTCGGGTAGAAATATTCGAACGATACCCTGCTTCTGAAGGGAAGTCAGGATTATGTGAAATTTTTACTCACTAAAACCCCCTTGGTGAGCCGGATCAGTACACTCGGACAGACCTCGGGATCTCTTGCAAAAAGCATCGGTGCCCCTCTACACTTTGTTAGCACGAATCTGAGGAAGAACCAATCCCTGCTGGGCTCCATCGCTGAACCACACGCTGTCCTACGCAGGCTCGCTTGTTGAGAAATAAGGGCTCCCATCCTCAAGGCCCGCAAAACTCCTGGACCGTTTTAATCGCCGTTCACGACAAGCAGGGCTTCTCTTAGTCCTATTTTTACTAGCCCGAAATAACAGGACTGAGCAACAGACCTAGAGTACAATAATGTTACGTATTTTTTATCACTTACCACGTTAGGTATACATCATTCCCACCGTGTGCTGTTGTGTATAAAATAAGTACTTTAATAACAGCCCGAAATTTGCAAAGTTGTGCGTTAATACATAAAAAAGGAAATAGAGAAGTTGGGCCGGCGGCTAAAGTTGCGCAATGTTCGCGCGACGGCGGCACCGCGCCGCGTAAACAATCTGCCGGGAAACTTTGTTGCCACGCTCACTTTGCTTCTGCCAAGTTAAACTGCTTGGCATAACTGGCAGCGACGGGGAGGTCTTCCAGAACCTTCGCTAATTTTCATAGCAATTTTATCACGAATTCCTTACACTTGTACTATATGGATTATTTATCCAAGCGATTTACAAATGTACTAGACGCGCTTCTTTTCGTTACATTTTTGGTAGAATAGTGATGGTTTACTTGTGACAAAGATGACACGTGTAGGAACTGTGTGAATTCAGATATGACGCCAGATAGAGGGATATGCAAGAGAAGTACATACTATGCCGACCCCACATAGAATGGGGAAAGGGCAGGAGGAAGGAGTCATATTCGACGTGTTAACATTGATGGTAACTTGTCGCTTTGCCTTCTATCTTTCCCTGTACTATAACTTATTCTGCAGCTGTCTTTTCGATGTATGACGTGTCCGCAGAATGTGAGAATACGGAACATGGCAATGGTAAAGAGACGCTGTTTGATGCTTAATTCTTGCAGATTTGAGACGTTTGTCATACTAAGCATTCTTTTTCAATGCCCTATCTCAAGAACATCTATCTACCACATCCATATCTCAGAACCGTATAGAAATAAAACAAACCTTAATGCCTTAACAAGACAAATAAAAGAAAGGTTCATTCATTGTTAGTTTTGGAAGTTACCTTAAGGACGTAATGCTCTTGATCGATTTAAAATTAGTCTTCACAGCACTACAATATTCATGAAGAACCAGATACTTAAATAAAATAGTGGTTTCACAATAGCCTAATAACACTACCGGTGGACTACCTGTACAATACAATAATGTTTGCGGTACAAATTAGCAGGATGAAGTCACTCTCATGGTACTATCGTACATTGGTGATGGTATTTCTTGTAATGAAGATCATTGCCGATTATTCAAGCTGCTCATATTCTATATAATGTAAAAACAAGTGACAAAATATTTTTGTTGTTTTACAGAAAACTCGTTTATGTCATGACAAAGATTTTGTCCATCATCATCATCAGCCGGTAGACGTCAACCGCTGAACATAAGCCTCCCCCTAAGGATCTCCACGTGGATCGGTCCCGCGTTGCTCCCAGGCAATGGATGATTTTGTCTTAATATTTTTATAATTATATCCGTTTAAATATACGTTTCCGTTAAATTGAACTAACAAACATATTTACATATTAGTATGCTAAATCTCATGAAGGTTCATTAAAAAAAGATAAACAAATGAAGTAATTTGCATACGCCGAGCCGTGTGATTGTATCGGAACATATTTACATGCAAATGATAATTTGAAGGGTAATTAATTTACCATGTTATTTCTTATAACAGCGGCGAGCCGATCAGGACGTTGACCTGCTGATGAGTGACCCTTGACAAAGCCATGCTTAGGGTGTTGACTTTTGGGCAAGAGCTTTCGCCGTGATATTGAGGTGATGTGTCTTCTTATCGTCGTCTTCCTTAGCTAGTTGGCGATCGCTACATTTAAAGCTTTCTAACAAAAACATTTTTTGGCTTCATCATCACCATTTTAACCGATTGGGCGTCCACTGCTGGACGTAGGTCTCTTGTAATGTGCTCCACAAAACGCGAACCTTTTTTGGCTTAAAATGTACATTCATCATCAACCGATAGACGTCCACTGCTGGACCTGCACATTATTTCTATGAAATATAACAAACAGTATTAGGAGGAAGGTAAACTCGAGTCACTTGAATTTCCACCGTCTCGGTATTGAAATATTGGCGATAGGTCTCTGCCGCCGGAGACCGCCTAGGTAAGTACCACCGCAGCGACTATTGCAGCCGACAAACAGTACTGTGCAAACATTACTGTGATCCAAACCGATAAGCGCAGTAGCTAGTGGTGCCTTGTGTATCAACCTCCAACTAGTGCCATTACCTTAGCATCCGGTGAACATCCCACTCGTCTCGTCGCTTCGTAGAATAAAACAAATATATATACTTATGTATCATATAAAACAACAAAAATGTAGAACTCCTCTGCTCACTCCCCGCACCAATTCCAGATGACCTAGCTATAATTATATACAGTTAGGATATGAGGAGAAAGTTTTAGAATTCCTTCTCCTCTAACAATTTCAGTTTTTTAACCTCGAAGCCATGGAAGGCAAGCTGCTACCGGGTTGCTTACAAATGTTCCTGTACACAAAACCAGAGTTGAATTTTTTAATTAAAACATTCAGTAAATGTAAGTCATTACAGTTTCTTGAAATGTTTACGACCGCATATATTTTAAAAGAATTTCCTAGTTTAATAAGACGTCGTTGGGATGAGCTGGATGATGTAGGAAGTACTTGTTACACACATCTTCTTTACATTCTGGTTAGCAAGCTTGTAATGATCACAGAGAAAGCTGCTGTTGTTTCCTGGGTGGGCCACTGTATCCACTGGGCTTTAAGCTCATAAGGTTAGCTGGCGGTAAGTGTAAAAGGTTGCTATAACTTAAACTATGTTGGGCAATAGATGATAATAAATTGAAATGATGATGATTAAGTTGGATATCTTCAGTACTGAAAGATCGGTGATTTAAATGACAAAACTGGAAGGGGTAATTGAATAACCCCAACACATCTCTTTATAACAGGGACAGGACAGGGACGTTCCGGTCGCGTCAGTAAACTTTAAATTGGATTCAGCGGCCGGAGGACTTTCGCAACCCTTTCCGTTAATGGGAACGACATTGCCGTAGTTAAATTACACTCAGCCAGCTAGCTACTGCTGGAAATTGGTTAATCATCTCTTTGTTCTCATTTAAAATGTAAAATTACTTTGGGTAATGATGACTGACAGGATATCACGTCGCTCCGCACGTTGTTAATTTAACAAATTTAATGTTAATTGTTGTAGTAAGATCTCGTTACATTACTACAAAAGTAACAGTCCCTTTGTGTTTTTAATTATAGATTATGACTTTCTTCAACTTATAATATTTACGAAGAGATAAAGGCCAGTTATAAATATATCATTTAATTTCATTCATTACCACTTTCCAGTTAGTACACCACCAGATAGCGCCACAGCATTTTAATTTACACCGTTTAAACAAACGTTACTATAATTGGTATCATCATCATTATCAGCCGACAGACGTCCACTGCTAGACGTAGGCGTTCCCTGAAGATCACCACATCGATCGATACTGCGCTGCCCGCATCCAGCTTCTTCCCCCAACCTTCACCAGATCGTCGGACATAAGATCTAAGGTCATCGACATAGTCCAAAAGATTACTAGTCTCAAATGGCAATGGACAGGACACATCGCTCGAAGGACTAAAAGCCGAAGGGGCACTTAGGTCCTCGAATGGCAAGCGCGTACCGGAAGACGCAGTGTTGGCAGGCCGCCTACCAGGTGGTCCGACGATCTGGTGAAATTGGTATACGAGTGTTGAAATATTCATGTTAACATTTTATAAATATATTAATACATGTCAATTTTTGCGCTGTTCTTCAATAAAATCAATAATGTGTATGTATATAGTAAAATAAAAAAATAATCGCTCGATAGTGCATGCCCGCCTCTAATAAACTGGATAATGATGCCTACGGTTAATACAAAAATACGAGAGGGCGCCACCCTCCTCCACATAAAAGTGACAATTATACGAAAACGACCCTTCAATGTGAAGATTTACGATATGAAATAGCAGAATGATATTCTAACAAGCCGCCGCCCTCCACCGAATTCCGGATCGGGAACCGTTCGGCGCCCACATCGCCTTTAAGCCGTATGAAACAGAATTTCTAATTGGATTTAAATTAACCAACTTTGATTTAACCCCGTAATTGATAGAAGTAAATTTTCACTTACGTGTGTGGTCGGATGCCGTCAAAAACAAACTCCAAATTTCACACCACAATTGTTACTTCTTAATATGCCCACGCGTATCGTTTTAAAAGGTAGTTAGATATCAGTGAATCTATTTGAAGTTAGTCTAATGAATAATTTCAAGGTTAATAAGGACGGTCGCTGTCCACAGCAAAACAGAAATATTTGCATAGTACTGTTCATGAAAAACAGACGCTGGTCTCCGACAGACACTGGTGGTAAGTCTCTATAGCCGGAGACCGCCTAGGTAAGTACCAGCGCAGGGCTTTTCGCAGCCGACAAGCAACAATGTGCAAACATTACCGTGTTCTAATTTAAAGGGCGCTGTAGCTAGTGCAAATACTGGAATATCGAGACTCAATATCGTATATCTCAGGCGACGAACGCAATGTGGTTTAATATATATCATTCTAATTAACCACCCTGTTTTGAGCAGCCGTATCACTTATCATCAGATAAATGTTCCGCTCGTCTCGTCGCTCAGCTGAATAAAAAAAAAGACATCAGTAATTTCACAGGTGATTGGTGTAGATCAGTTGTTAGATAAATTAATGCAGTACCCGTTAATTTGCTTACCTTTCTCAGTAAATATAATAACAACAAATATATACAAACATTCTCTACTGTGTTTTCATTGCATTAACAGTTTGCAAACCACATAAATATGCATCTAAAACCTAACTAATTTACCATTTAAAAAATTACTGTAAAAAGATTTACTATTATACATATATATGTACAATTTTACATACATTTATATACATAAAGGATTTCCACTTATGTAGAGAACTATGTTGGGTGGGAATATTCCTGTTGCCGAGTGTAGGTCAGCTAAAAACTGATTTTACAAGAATCCTTTTTTAGAAGGAGTTGTGACGGTGTTAAGGCCAGCAGAGGGGGAAGGGGACGGCTAGTTTAATTTATAAACCCCTAACATTAGTCACCAAGGGAAGGTTCATTTTATACCATATAAACAAAATTATGTGCATTGCTTATATTTACCTAGTAAAAGCTCGATAGGTAAAAGTTACATGAATACCTTCTAATTATTATCAATGCTTAATTGTTATGCAAATTGAATGTAACAATGACAATTGCATGCGTGATACCAGTGTATATGGAGTATTTGAATTGCGCGCCAACCTCGCTCCGTCGGCTGGCACTGGTACGCAACAAACCAATAAGCTATCGTCGGCAAACTTACGCACACTTAAGCTGCATATGAATAAGAAATATGTGTAGCGTTCAATTAAAGGTGAACAACACAGCGAAAAACATTCAATACAAATGTATACGACGATATAATTAGTTTTTCTTTAGACGAAAACATGATTAAATTTGGATTCTGTCTAAGAAAGAAGTCATCACACAAAGCTTGTGCAAAATGAATTTCATTATTGGATACGCACTTGATGCGATATTGCGTACATCACAATACAGACCCCATCGGATCCTGTACCCTATTCAATTATAACTGCTGACTCCGGTCGAGGCGACGCACTGACACAGTGACCCCACAGTTCCAAACCTCGCACAGAATGTAATAAACTATAACAATTACCAGGGCTTTCGATTACTGTGCCATCTGCACGCGTAATGCAACAAGGACCTATGGGCCCCCCTTATAGATCGAAAAGCCGTGAAACCGTCGTAAAATTCTTGTATTATTATATATATGTGAATATTAAGATACATAATATTCGGAAATGTCTAGCAAAAATTCAACTCGTATTCTTATAGCTCTACCCTGGATAATCCTTCAGCATATTGTCGGAAATGAGGCCCCGAGTGAAATGCTTTGTGGTGATATACAAACAGTGTATTACTTTACTTTGTACGCAAAGCATTTGATGTGTACGTTAGTTACATTGCCCGACAAACGAGAGAGATCGAGAAACCATTTAAAGCTTTTCGAGGAGCTTTGTGCGCCTTTAAACTCAAAGTAAAATAGTTATCAACACAGCATCTTAGTAATTTTCGTATGTGATTGGAGAACGACAAGGATGTCCAGTTGATGATAGGCGATACGCCCACTAATAACAATAATATCTATACACGACATTTTGGTCGTCTTCTTAAGACAAGATGTTAAGTACCTTTCTGCGTGAAGACTCATAGTCTTCTTTCGCGAAACTGTTATGGTACAAAAGGAGACTAAAGCTAAGCGGGATCAAAAGTACATATCCCGCTAGGAGACGAAACCCTTAACGGGGCCACCGGGGTCGTGGACTTTAAGAATGGTGTCCTCATCGCCGTCTAAACTGCTCCAAGAAGAACGATGGCAGGATGTGATGTCTGGTTATTGTGTTGGTACTCGCGAGCGTGCTAGGTACTGCATAAAATAGTCTCCGCGACAGGCTATCCCAATATAGCATCAGGGAGGCCACAGCCGCGTTCCACACAGAGGTCCCGTGACCGCTCCGTACACTGAAGACGTCCATTGGATCTGGTTTTAGAAGGTAAATATTTCTACATAACCCTGATTTCCCCCGAGTGAGAGCTTGGAAATTTCTCATCCACAACAATAATAAAAATTTGTTAAGTATCTACCCTAGTAATTTACTCTCTACAACGCCTTTCTAACCGGAAGAGTGCAGACTACTATTTGAAGACAGTAATACGTTTCTAAACGGTCTCAAGCATCGGAAGACCAGTAAAAAATATTGTGAAGATTCTCATGTACACAAAGAAATATCTGCGGTTCACTTAAATATTAGTATGAAAATATATTAAATACTTTTAGTGCAATATTTTTTGCAATATTACCCCGTGTACAGGGATTAACGAAACCTGCTGCCGGTAGATTGTTCATTTCGTTTCGCTTTTGGTTTCCGGTGCGCTGGTGGGTCCGCTGCATCAGGTGAGCGCATGCGATCAGTTTTTAGAGATAGAACTTTATTGAATGCGGACGATATTGTTCCAAAGTAATTGATTTTGCTTGCAGTTAGCATCGTTTGTAGCGTGGGGGGCGCAGGTTAGCTGCAGAGGCTTCGGGAATCCTTTGTTTGTTTACTATTGATATTTTTGTTAATAAAAGGTGTATCAATCCCGTAAAAGAACTTTTATTCACATTTTAGCGCTACCAAATAATAATAAATAATATCGTAGCGTCAAAAAATCTTTCCACGGAAACTCAAATGGTAGCCGACCTGTCGGCTGGCTCAAATATTGCTGAAAGGAAGCCGTAGAGCATGAGCTACGCGAGCTCCAAGCAGTGGACTGGCAAGACGCAGTGCAAGACAGACAATGCTGGCGCTCCGTTGTGTCGGGGGCCAAGATTCACTTTGGTTCACTGCGCCAGAGGAGTAAGTTACCAGATAATAATTTTCATTTAATTATATTATATGTTAATTATAAATTGGCAACATTTGAATATAGCAACACTGAACAAACGTCAGTGTTTTGCGGAGCGGTCAGTATCGATTCATTCGGGCATTAGCCACTTACAAGGAGGATCATTGGTATTAAATTATTTCATGAGTATTGTAATACATACTTCACTGTGTTTTAATTAAAAGTTGTGAGTGTAATCGTACCCATCTATTATTTGACAATCTGAACGATATCCTACAAACACGACTTTCCAAGAGTAAGTATATAACGTAACATACAATACACAATATACAACGTCTGTTCACATAGTGCAATTTTAATTTAGTTGTATTTTTATAATAATTTAAACGTAACTGGTGTAACTTACCTTATTCATTCGATAGATCGATAGAATTTATGACAATCATCAGTCGTAACCCCTTACCTGAAACACCAACATGAAATAAAATTAAAAACATATCTCTTACACAAACTGGATCATATGTATTCCTAATGTCTACAAGTAACTTATTCAAGTTTAACAAACAAGCAAAGGAGGAGTAAATGGTTATTGGCCGAAATCGCGTTAGCCCAGGTTGTGGCTGCAATGGAACTATTAGTTGCACAACTCTAAAACTGGGGGATCCATTTCTTACTGACCAGATGGTCCGGTAATCAAAAATATTTTTAAAAGAAGGACAAATTTTAAAAGAAACAGGTTTTATAGATTTGTTTGACATTGTATATATTGGCGCTCGATGGTGCTGCTATGAAACTCACCACAACCAGATTTATGTGACAATATTTCATTTTCTCTATTTACTTTGACTTTTAACACGAAATTTTAGACTTACAATTGACAGTTCCGTTATATTGACACCTTATTATTTCCGATAAAAATCAATACACTTAAGGACCAAATTAAGTATTTAAGATATTCAAGACTTAGATCAATTAAATAGCAATTTTATATTGTTTTTTTAATTACATTCAAAAAGATTCATAATTAAATTAACGTTAAAATTAGTCATATGATGAGGTTTGTGAATCTTTATTTCTCACAAGAATATACTATTATTATCGGTCGATAACAACCAAGGTATAAAAAAATGCCTCACTGTCACTGAGGGGAACACTGTTATTCTGCCTCTTGGTCTGTGCAGTCTTTATTCTGTTATAATTCCGTACTTCGAGTTTCTTTCTAATATGGATTTTGTGGACAATCCTAGTCATGCGCCAGCATATACTATCCTGACTAGCGCCACGTTATGGGCAGGCACTCACTATCAAATTAAAGTCTCATTGGTTTTACTTGTAGAACAAAAAAGTACTATTTGTACTTATAACTTATACTTCAAATATCTATTATAGGGCAAAACTACAAGACTACCTGGAAATAATTTTTTATTAGTATAAAAAAAAATTAAGTAACTACTGTTCATAAACTGTTGAAAGCCTGTCGTTGTATATTGAAAAGTTAACTAAGCGGAGTTTGCGCCAAGTATGCACATACATGTCAACCGTATATATATAAATATATATAAGAGATTTCCATATGTATAAGGACTCGACACGATATCTCTGGAGCCATAAGACCTGCAGACTTTGTAGTCAGTCGAGACAGTCCCCAACCTCGTCGCCAATGTTGTGTACGCAGGTGGGAGGGAGCAGTTGTGACACGTGTAGCCGTTAATGCACTGATATTATCCTGTTATCTCGGCGGGCGCAGTCACCGCTTATTTTACAAATGTATTATGTCTGCACATGTGTACTTACTACCTGTTATGTAGGGGAGTATGTACCCCATACATAACAGGTAGTAAGTGAGGAAGAGATTTAGTAGTAACATTTCTTCTGCCGAATATTATAGTTTAACAAAGAAGATTTTACAAAATTCTTTACCCAAATGGAGTTGCGGGGGTGTTATGGCCAGCAGAGCGGGTGGGAACAGTATTATATATAACAATTATATGAATTGACGTGCATTGTAAAGCGGCGGGGGCAGGCCGCAGTAATGTAGCTTATATTGGACATTCCCAGCCGTGGTGCGCGGCCAACAACATACGAGATATTCCAATATGGCACAAATTAAACCGCTCCGGTTCAGCCACTTAGCCCTGACCTTCACTGAGTGCTGTTTGTAATAACGCGCCGAGGGTATGGAATACAGTTTTATTGTAACGTTACAGAAAATCTTCGAGTGGTCCTAATCAATAATGTATACACTTTTACTTCAATTGTTTTTGGTGATTCTGACCTAAAGCGTCAAGAGTTTCAGAAAATAAAAAAATAATTAAATGGTTATCGGAAAATGTATATCTTTTCATAAGAAATCATTGTCTACGATTTCATCATCATATCAGCCGATAGACATCTATAGCTGGACACTAAAGCCTCCTCTAAAGATTCCCACATCGCTCGAATAGGAACTGATATAGGGGAATTCGGGCCATTTGTCACCACGCTGATCCAATGCGAGTTGGAGGGCTAGAGCCTCGTTTGTTGAAAATAACTTTCCCGTGATAGTAAGTGATACACTCGCCCATAACAACGTGGCGCTAGTTAAGATGATATATATATATATATATATATATATATACGCAGTACCACATTGTGTTTATCACTTCAAAACATAAGATGGTAGATCTCGATAAACAATTTCAACAGCTACACCTCTCTTCAAACCGGAACCCAGTAATATTTGCACAATGGTATTAGGCGGCAGAAATAGTCGCTGCGATGGTACCCACCGAGACGGTTTATGGCAAGAGAGACTAACCATCAGTAAAGTATTCCTGCCGTAAAGCAAAAGGAGTAGGAGTTACGTTAACGTTTGGGAAATAAGGAGGCACTTTCCTTGAAACTCTACAAGTTATAGAGTTTCCGAAAGAGCTTTGACAATCACTTGTTCTACTGGGCTACCTTGCTGTGCTTGAAACGCTGAATGAAAGAACATCAGTCACATACGACGCGGATGGTACTTGATTTTTCAGAAGAAATGGTCTATTGTTGGTCTTTGTTGTTGGAAACCGTCTAGGTACAACCACAGCATCTATATCAGCCGCCAAACAGTAATGTACAAACATTACTGTGTTCCAGTTTAAAATGCGCTGTAATTAAATTCTTGGAGTATCGAGACCTAACTTCTTAATGTCACAAAGCGAATACCACAACATGGTGCTGTGTATACTATCCTGACTGGCGCCACTTTTGTTACTTTTATTCTTATTAAAGACTTTCGCAGTTTCATCGGATCCACATTAGCGTTGTAAAATGGTGAACATCTTACGAGTATAACACACTTCCATTTCAATCAATGGTAAAAAAATGTTAGTAACATCCAATTTCAGTTCTCATAATATTCGCTTGAAGATGCGGTCCCCGAATCCCGGTACCAAAGCAACTCCACCCCGGACCACTTTCGCTACACGTCAGACTCCACATATCAAAACACATTCATCAAACCGACGGCTCATGAATATTCAGCGGCATTGTTT
The DNA here is from genome assembly GCA_029034505.1 of Ornithoptera priamus. Lineage (NCBI taxonomy): Eukaryota > Metazoa > Arthropoda > Insecta > Lepidoptera > Papilionidae > Ornithoptera > Ornithoptera priamus. The sequence continues at coordinate 867,641 of JARDWD010000565.1, forward strand.
GCCACAATCAATCAATGGGGGTCGCTCGGATGCCTCGGCGGAAGCTTCAGCTACAAAGTATCGCTGATCTTAATACTAATTCTTTTAACTTACTACATAAAAGAAACAAAATGCAAATACATTAATCAAGTTATTGGTTTTTTTAGAACATCCAAAGTAAAAATCTAGAAATAAAAATGTGAAATGATGTGCAGTGTAAACATCTGGGGCGATAATCTCGTGTGCTCGTGTCACCGCTTTATGTCACAGGAAAATTTAATGTTTTCATTTAGGTCCTAAAGTAAGACATGGACCAACAGTTTTCTCCACTTCACAGTGATATAGAGTTTTAAAGTATAATTCCTGTAGCTTTTTGTACTAAGGATATTCAGTATTAATTTATGGGTGGTAGGTTTCTGTTGCCGGAGACCGTCTAGGTAGGTCTCTAGCTAGTCTAGTTGCTGGGGTAACGAGACTTAACATCTTATGTGTCAGTCGATGAGTGCAATGTGGTGCAGTATGTATCGCTTCCTCTCAGGTGAACATCCTACTTACTTCGTTGCTTCGTCGTCATCAGCTAATAGACGTCCACTGCTGGATAAAGGCCTTTCAGAGAGAGCCTTTCGTTACTTAATTGTATAAAAAAATAAAAAATATCCATAGTTAAATAAATTTTGAACATAATTAAACAAATTGATCGCTAACAATAACAATGCCCGATTCTTTGGAGTTTTAAAGCCCGTGACCCTCTAAACTGGGTCGGCGGTCTCCGTGAGTCCGCGCGGCAATATCCGGTGCGTGACAACGTCACTTCCGCTTCTTGAGAGCCCGTACAATGTTGAAACGCGTAACGGTTTCCGTTTAAATTATCCGCACAATCGGCGAATGTATTCGTTTAAATTCCAAGGGGTACGAGTTGGTTGCGAGTTAACTTACTGCAATAACATCGTGGCGCCTTAACTGTTTGTTTGCTATTATAATATTTTTGTAACTGAAACGGATTTATTACAGAACACATGGCCATACAGTCAGCATGGTCTCTGGTACAGATGGGCACTCGGAACTGTCGTATCTAGACGTTCGTTTGAGGGATTTGAGCCATTTCCCGCCAAGCTGGCCCAATGCAGGCTAGCAGGAGCCAGAGTCTCGTTTATTGATTATCAGGGTGCACCACAAGCAGGTGAGGTTGGCTTGGGTGAGTTATTGTGTGAGATCTCTTACACCCCCTATATTAATAGTTTCTTTTAATGCTAAATGGGCTCCTATAACATTAAAATAAGCTATTAACAAGTAATACATTTGAACATGTGCCGCACATTTTCTATCGGGTTTAACTTACTATTTATATGAACACCATATTTTGAGAGGTAGCTCCTGATTTTTGACAACTATTGCCGATTCATTGGACTTTGAGAAGAGTTATTTTATATACGTAAAACTGAACACGGTTTTATAGGTGTTCAATAAGAATGTGACTAGTGTTAGGTGTTTGTTGCCGAAGATCTTCTACGTATACACTTAGAACGCCGCAGCTCCTTTTGCAGCCAATAAACAGTAGTGTGCAAATGTTATCGTGTTCTGCTTTGAAGGGCATTGGAGCTAGTGAAATTACTGGGTTAATGAGACTTGACATCCTATGTTTCAAAGCGACCAGCTTATTGCGATGCTGTGTATACCAAACTAGCGAATCATAGTTATAGCTTGTCATTAACCATCAGGTGAACGTCTCTCTCTTCGTAGAATAAAAATGAACAGATTTTTTTATATCGGTAGAAGTTGGAAGGGGCCAACCCTTTCCTACTTAACCGACTTGAGACGGTGCGCCAACTTAGTAATCGTATTAGATTTTGGATAATACAATTTTTACATGGTACGTGTTATGAATTTAAAAATAATTTTATTGTTATGTACACATCCTCGGCGTTTGTGTGCGGTCTCGCACAACTCACGGGACCCAAGACCATCTCACCTGCTTGTGATGCACCGTGATAGTTAACATACGAGGCTCTGGATCTCACCAACTCGTATTGGGCTAGCGTGGTGGGAAATGGTCCAAATCCTCCCATATGAACCCCTGTATACGGCAGTCTTTAGTGCCCAGCGGTACTAGAGGCCATGCTGACTGTATGTGAGGATCTTTGAGGGAGGTCTATGTCAAGCAGTGGACGTCTATCGGCTGATAATGATGATGACACATCCTAGATAGCTTTGCCATGAGCATAACGTTTAGCTCTACACACAAATATGTGCAGCATTTACAAATAATATAATATCCTTATGATTCTAATTTTAGTACAGAACCGAATCGAGGTATCCATGAACGCGCACATCGAGGGATTGAACGGGAATAGGACAAAGCTGGTCCATAATTGGCGCCGACGGATCCCAGGAGATGGGCCGCGTTGATGTAACGGGTTTGAAGTCGGGACACGCGCCCGGTTAATGGCCGCGGTAATGAACAAAGCTCCAGGAGCGCCGCCCCGATATTTTTTTTGCTTTTAAATTATTTCACGTCCGGATTGATTAGCGGGATAATCATTAAAACCTTTGCGTGTGAGAACTTGTTCAATTAAGCGTGCGGACGTATTGAAGGGGCTTCAGATATATTTAGTGTTTTCTAGTTTTTTTTTTAGTAATTGATAGGACAGATATATTTAGTGTTTTCTAGTTTCTCTAAGGTCTCTGTAGTGATGTGTCATGAAGCCTCTGTTATTGGCGACCGTCTAGGTCAGAGTTCCCCAAACTTTTTTGTGTCGTAGACCCCTTGCCATGTTTTTCCGTGTTGGGTAGACCCCCTAATTACCTGATATTGATTTCCTGTAAATTTCTTATTGTATTGAAGTTTAGTGTTAAATAGTTAAATTAAAACTACTTAAAATAAAATTTTGTATCTGTTATGTAAAATATACGTAACATTAAATAAACATAAAACAAACTATAAATAAAATAACAAAAGCAAGGTAGCGAAGCTCTGAGACTGCGACCGCGACTCTCAGGTTTTTACAAGTTCAAAATGTATTGCGACCACAAAGCGAATGCCAACAACCAACAACCAACAACCAACATCCTCCAACTTACACAATTTTATAAACATATATAATAGATTTGTTACTTCATAGGTACTTTTATAAATAATGTATATGTTTTGATATAATAAGATAGTATGATATAAGTAAATAGGTACTATCAGTGTATGTGTTGAGATCCACTATCATGGACACCCATTTTCATTTCATGGACCTCCAAATTTTTTTTCGCTGACGTAGACCCCTTGTGGGTTGTCATAGACCCCTAGGGGTTGATATAGACCACTTTGGGAATCAGTGGTCTAGGTAATTACCACCGTTCCCTGAGACTTACTGTAGGCGTAGTCCTGAGAGGCACCGATGCATTGCAGAAGAGCCCAGCATATTCTGCAACGCATTGAGTTTGATCACAGATGGAGTTTTAGAAGATAAAAATTCCATATAAGATTATCTTTTCCCTGCAAGCAGGATATCTTTTTAGATATCCCTCGATAACTAAAAAAGAAGTAGTTGCCTACCGTTAAAAACTAATGTCTAAATATTACTTAGTTCCAGTTTGAAAACCGCTGTAGTTGGTGAAACGACTGAGGAGATTCAACGTGTTATGGTCATAACACGTTGAGCACAATGCGATGCTGTGTATATCATCTTATTTTTCTGCTAGGTTGTATGGCAGGCGTATCACCCCTGTTCTATCTTAACGCCTCGCCTGTTTCAACGATTTGTCGTATAAATAAAAATTAAAATATCTACAACTTTTCTGTTTATCGTTCATACAAATTAAATGAAAAATTCAAATCATCCTGTGCAGGTAACTCCTCAGTCCTTTCGATTAAACTAGTTACGCCGACTAGAGCTTCAGAGGCACAGGACTAACAAGATCCTTATTTATTCTTTTCATAAAAATAAATCATATTTTTCATCAAAATGATATTATTTAACTGAAAGAAAAATTATTTCATTTCGCATGATATTAGATTGTGTACAAGTTGAACCGGTTGTCTGGTTTGAAGGGTGCTGTAGCTAGTGAAATTACAGGGGGTAACGAGATAACATCGTGTGTCTCAAAGGCGACGAGCGCAATGTGGTGCAGTGTATATCATCCTAACTAGCGCCACATTGTTATGGGTAAGCGTACCACTTACCATCGACCAAGCGTCCTGCTCGTCTCGTCGATTAATTGAATAAAAAAAATATTACTTAACTGGTCCTCAATATTTTAAGTACAATTTTACCATATATATCACTTAAAATAAAGCTTAAACTTTTTATAACTTAGCAACATAGAACTATTAATAAATCATATAACCCCCGTGATATTTAACAAAGTAAGCATCGCCTCGGGGTTCGGTTCTTTTATCCAGTAACCAGCTAATGAGTTCAACATTTACTGTAAGACAAGGAAGCGAGGGTGCCACCCTTCTACCTACTGAATTAACTGATATTCCAATGTAACCCCTAAACGTGCGAGTACATGAGATATAACCGTTTGCAGCGTTTAATAATTCATGTCGCTGCAGACTCCTGACTGATTCTGAAGTCTTTAGACGCACCAGTATTGGACTTGGTTGAGAATATTTATAAGGAGCGACGACATGGGCAAGAAATGTGAAAGAAGAAAAAAAAAGTTATTTTGGTTTCTTTGAACCTCAATGAAAAAATGGGAAAAATGGTTAAATAGTATATAACCTCAATCTCATCCTCTCTTTAAAAAAAGTCTTTAAAAATATCTAGATCTCTATAATTAGATTTATTAGGTTCCTATATATTTTTTTATTTTGCTTTATAATGTTAGAAATAGTAATGGTAGCAATGGTAAGTTATAAGTCTCGTAGTGCTAATGTGTGAATATTTTTTTAAATCGCGAGGACCAAATGAGTTTTCTCATCCTAACTTCAATTTGAAGAAGGCACCTCATGATACAGGAGAGCATGACAGACCTATGTTTATAAAGAACGTAAAAAAGGAGACGTTGTCCAAATAGAGATCTCGGTCTGCAAAGGTCTAGGCTGTACTGTGTGTAAGCGTAAAAGATATTACAAATAAAAAAAGTCATCGTCAGTCGATAGACGTCCACTGCTGGACATAGGCCTCCCCCAATTCGATCGCCACATTTGTATGGTTTCATATGGAGGGATTTGGGGTATTTCCCGCTACGTTGGCCCAATGTGGGTTGGTGGAAGCCCGAATCTCGTTTATTGATTAGCAGGATGCACCACGAGCAGGTGAGGTTGGCTCGGGCCTCGTGAGTTGTTGTACAGGAACCCTTACACTCCCGAATGTCAACGAAATCAAATGTCGGTTTCCATCTGATATTGTATTTAGATCACCTGGCTTAGTAGGGATCGAACCCGCGCATCTTGAAGTGGCGACCGCCTTACAAATTGAGCAGTCACAGCTTCCACAATTTGTGTATCTGCTAATGATCCAACGTGACGCGCTACAGTGATTTTTTTAATTCTTGATGCTCGGCGCTACGAATAAGAGTTACAATGTTGTACCAGCCCCCTTCCAATCAAGGATAATTTACCGTGCTTTTGTGATAAAAAACATTGTTAGTATTCAATCTCCGTTTTCAATTACTGTAACAATGGATCCCCCATTTTAGGCATCGTTCCCGACTATTGTTCTGCATCGGTGTTCACTTGTACGCAACGCTTTGCGATATTGTTTCATCGGTGTCGATCAATGCGGAACTCTATTTTTCTCATTTTTGAATAAAAACTAGAGCAACCACTCTACGTGATGATGGGAACGAGGTCAAAGAGAATCGATCATTATTGGCATTACTATTTATCGCACGAGCGATTCTAAATGCGATCACGTTTATGAATTTTTATATAAACCTATTTTATTTTACTACTCAGCTAGTGTAGTTACCGAGGTATCGAGACTCGACATCTTATATCCTTCTCGACGAGCGCAATGTGGTACAGTACATGTCATCTTAACTAGCGTCACGCTGACAGGAGCAAGAGTACCACGTACCATCAGGTGAAGTGAAAGAAAGGAATACATTTATTAGGCACTAATATTTAACATACACAATAATTATTTATTGTTAAACGTTTAGTTTGCTGAATGGTTTCTTTAAATCCATCTTCTCCTTTATTTCCAAAATATATATGAAAACGCTGGAAATTCCATTGAATTAAAATTATTAGACGGCGCCTCGGGGGTGTCGTAAGAAAAATAATCAAATGGAGCGCATTTGCTGGGGGTTGTAGATAGTTGTAGGATAGTTAGCTATGTTTACGACAACTACGTAAGAAATATGTATGTATTCGTTAATATGAGTATGTATATTAATATTAGAATTATATATATGTTGAGTGTTCCGCTTGTTGAAACCTCATTTTTAAGTGTTCATATATTTTAGTTTTAATAAAATAATGTAAATGGTAGTTAATTTAAAAATATGACTAACTAGATTAAAAACGTATATAATGCACTACCCGTGAGTATTTCCATCGATTCCGTTCCGGAAATTATAAATATACCTCCCTCAAAGAACACACTAATGGTTCGTGTGATGCCAATATCCAGCGGTTTCGCTCTACCTTAATTGAATCATCGGCCCATCTTGTGAGGGACCAACAGATGATGGGTCTACCGGTACGCGACCACCGCACGGACGCGCTGTTTTATTACTATAAAGTAAATTATTTTTCAGAATCACTTTACAATATAAGTGGTTGATAGAAATATTCGATTCAACATGCATTCGTAAACATGTCATAATCGTTTGGCATCCGAGGAGTGCACACTCTGTATCGGAGACCGGATCCGACGCCAGCAATAGAGATCAGAAGCGTTACACACACTTTGATGCGGGGTTTAACATTCTGACGGATGCTTTAAAACAAACACATGGTAGCTAAATAGCGAAAATATCCTTAAATAATGAACATCCCATTTCTTTCATCGTCATCCACTAAGTATAAAACCTCTGTCAATAGTCTCTACGACAAATGATTTTGCTCTGTCTGCATCGAGCGGTTTCGCGTTCTTGATCTGGGATTAATAACTAGAAGAAGCCGTAAACATGGTCACTTTTTAACATCATTATACCTATTAAAACATGACTGAAATTATGTATAGTGCACGTTTTGGATTATCTTTAGTAACGAAGTTGAAATGGCGAATGATCATTACAGTATGAGCGAGAGATTCCCAAGGTTCATCGATCCTAGAGAGCAAAATTCCTGTAAAACGTGCACCTGGTAGATATCGGAGGAATGGTTTAACGACATTAAGGAGTGGACCTGATTTAAATACCATCAGTGAAAAAAAATGACTGACGATCGAATTGGTTTTCTCAATCTGATTGCCAAACTTTAGCTTGAAGAGAGCATGTAATATGACAGAGATAATGATGAGAGATAACACCGCGCGATGCATCGGACACATGTTAAAACTTTACCACATTTTGTGGTTAAACGACCTCTTTTGCCAATGACACTGTTACACTAAATAAAATAGGATGCGCTTTATTATAAACGCATCTTTGTTAAAGTTGAACAGTTGCAATGTACATCAAGCACATAGGACGAGTGCACTCCGCTGAAGTGCAATTGCATCGCGCTAGTTTGCGTAGTGGAGGGCTATGAGAAACGCAACCGGCCCGTTTTGTCGCAGTAGACGCGAGGGGTGACGCAGGGAGGAGTCGAGAGGAGGTGCAGAAGACATCTAACGTGACGCTACAAAGCAAACCGACTCGCGTAATAACAAATTAACATAAATATAATTAAAATTACATTGTGCATATGTTACTGATATTTGCCTGCAAGACTTACTAGGTAGGTACTAAAGCAAAACTTTTTCTGCCCCTAAATAGTTGTATGCTGTGATTGATTCACTAGGATGACGATATTTATAATATACCAACTTCCATGCCCGTTTTGCTGTACGTAAAATAGAATTAGAATTTTAATTTACACTTGATATTTGTCAGAAATGTTCCCGCGCGCCACCCGGGCTCCTTCCCGTTATTAATACCCCCGCAGCACCTGAACGGGGGTAACATTTCGTAATATTCGTCCTTTGCTGATGTACACGCGGCAAAAGGAATATTCCTACCAAATAACACCTACGTTGGAAACAGCGTACAAACTCACCCCGACCACAATGATCATAACTTTTTTATTACCTAACTAGACGTGAGAACGTTAAATAAAACACATTAAAGTAAAGCGCATTAACCGAAGCAAAGGGAACTTAAAACTTTTTAAGTTCCGAAAGCCTTATAGAAACTTGTGAACTGGGTCATCGGGCGCCGCGAGTCCAGCGCAGGGGCAATATCCGGTGCGTGACACCGTGCCTTCCGGTCCGTGAGAGAGTGCACGGGGCGGGCGCGCGGCGTAGCTTCCGCCCGCGGCCTCGATACGGCGGGAAAAGTTCATTTGCTACATTTGCATAACAATGTAACATGATTTACGAGTTCAGCTCGCCACCGCCGCGCCGCAGAGCTTCACCGGATTACGTAGATTGTGACGCTTACGCTTTCGATTATTGAGAATGGGACACGATTACTTTTTTAAATCGGACTACCTTTTAAATTACACTTTTTTTCTCTTTATTCTACGAGCGAGATGTTCATCTGATGCAGCGTTACGCCTACCCATAACAATGTGACGCGAGTAAGAGTGATATACACAGCATCACATTACGCGCTCGCACCCTTGACACGTAAGATGTTAGGTTTCGTTACCTCATTAATTACACTAGCTATAGCACCCTTCAAACCGGAACACAGTAATGTTTTCACACTGTTGTTTGTCAGCTGCAATAGGGGCTGCGGTCATACCTATCTAGACGGACTCCGGCAACAAAGACTTATCGCGCCAGTAGATTATTAATATATAATCGAATATATGTCGAGCGATGGACGTCTATCGGTTGATGATGATTCTTATATATATTAGTAATACAAATTAAAACATATAACCCAATATATTCATAATTTTTAACAAGGACGAGCACAGAGATTCCACATAGGGTATGCAAACCAAACCAATAATCTCTGTACTTATCTATACTTAAACATAAACTTGCCAATATAGCGATCAATGGACAGTTGTGTACCATATGAGTGAGTTGAGAGATTATTGTTTAGATAGGTTTAGGGAGACAGGATATGCAGTGCTTATTTGCTTGTGTGGAGCGGACGCCCCTGATTTTCAAATAAGACCACACGCGCGGAGAGGAGTTAGGTTGGGCAGAATAAAAGTTCATATTAAAGAAAAGTATTAACATGTATGCGTAATGAGGGTTAAGAATACATTAAATGAAATATATTTTTTTTAATGTTTAACACAACGTCTCTAGTGAAATCAATGTATTAATAGGCAATTTACGTCTAAATCGCAAGCATACAAACCTTATAGTTTTTGTAAGTCCTGTAAGTAATTTTCAGGATCTGTATACGAAGATCACTGGCAAAACAATAACGTACTCCGACAAGAAGATTGTTGTAGGTAGAGAAATTACTGAGGTAAAGAAACATATAAATTCTGTGTATCATCCGAATTGGGTCCTCATTGTTATGAGTAAATACTATTTACCATCGAGTGAACGTCCCACTCCACCAGTCGGTACATTGAATAAAAGAAAATAAGAAACTTGTATATAAAATATGTGTAACAACAAGATTATTGAGATCCGATTGTTTTTCACGAGATTTGGTTTTATCGAGATACAGATAATAATTGTATCGTAAACAATATCCGATAAGACACAGTTGTGTTGAATCAAATACGTTGTTCGCTCGCTCTGTTTTACTAAACCGACTTTCTTAATCTTAACTCACTCTTACTTATATCAACTCTTATTTCATCCTCATCATCATCATCATCAGCCGATAAACATCCACTACTGGACTCAGGCCTCCCCCAAAGATCCCCACATCAATCGGTCCTGCGCTGCTCGCATTCACTGGCTTCCCACTACCTTCAGTCGTTTGTAGGAGTTCATATGAGACGGATTTGGGCCATTCCTCACAACACTGGCCTGATGCGGGTTGGTGGAAGCCAGACCCTCCTGTGTTGATTAACAGGGTGCACCACAAGCAGGTGAGGTTGGCTTAGGTCCAATGAGTAATTCCCCACCGCGTCCCGGAACGAAAAAAAAGATCCAGTGTGTTGTGCGGGACCCCTTACACCCCAAATCTTATTTGGATAGACAAATTTGATTCAGCTAGGTTAAAAGAATTTATTTACTTAAAAACTTTATTGCACATATCTTAAACAGAAGTAGACTTAAGTGAGAAAAGAAGTAAATTAGTTAGTACATCAGGCGGACTCACACTATCCATTATATCGTAGAATGGTGAACACGAGGTGCATAAAAATAACGGATGAGCATAATCGGAGTAAATTCTTATTATAGTAAATGACATCATCATCATCAATCGATAGACGTCTACTGCTGGACATAGGCCTGCCCCAAAGATCACCACGTACAGTCGGCATGGCCTCCTGTGCCGCAGAGCACTAAAGGCTGTCGAATTTTCGTATGGATGGATTTGAACCATTTCCTACCACGCTGACCCGATGCGGTTTATCGAGAGCCAGACCTTCCTTTGTTGATTAGCAGGGTACATCACGAGCAGGAGAGGTTGACTTGAGTCCCGTAAGTTGTTGCGTGGCATCCGTTATACCCCTATAGTAAATGTAATAAATGAAATTAAAAGTAGAAATATACATTATCGAATAGGCTTTACGAACGTAAAGCCTATTCGATAATAATGTATAAGTGAACACTTACTTTTGCTTACACGATCTGGTAGGATACTTTTGTGGTAAGCTAACCCAAAACTGTCTCGCCGACATCGTATAGACGTCCGGCGCCGTACTTGAAATATTTTCATGGAAATAAACCACTCGGTTCAATATTAAAACACATTTCAATGCAAATCACACAAGTATTACATCAGGTCCGTGCACGTCTCGTGGAAACATCGTATTTCACCACAACTGCTTAAAGCTGATATTCATTCGGACGTCGTTCAGAGCACTCATTTTAAGTACCGACGTGAGCTGCTGAATTTTGTTCGGCGTTAACACGGATCGAGTTGTAATGAGATACGCTTTACTTCAAAGCTACGAGAGATTGACTGCCGTGAATTAGGTTCATGAGGATAAAGAAATAAATAAATAGTCGTCGATAAAAAGAATTTATTCACATATGGTGGCGTGAAAGCCTTTGCAGCGTTTTCTTTTCGTTCGCAGGCCGAAACATATAAGAGCAACGGATAACGTCGCCGTCTCCATCGATCAGTAAAAGGACAATTTGCAAATGTATTTCCGGATCTTTCCATATACTCGGGACATTTGGGCATCGCCTCTATATCCAAGATATCTCCTTAGCTATAGTACCGTTTTCACCGTTATAGAGAGAAATTCGCAATTATTTGGTATCGAATTGATATAAATAGGCCGAGCCTAAAACGTACCTTTTTCCTGCCTACGTTATTGTTTCCGTCCAGACTATGACGTAGTTATTTTCAAGGAAGAGTAAATAGGCTTTTTCTGGAGTAGTGCGCTTTACCACCTAGTTTACACCTCCGTTTTCCATCAAATGGTATCGTTGTCAAGAACTAAGGTATATAACATTAAAAGAGAACCATCGAGAAGAGTAAATTTTATTTACTCAATAGGTCAGGGTAGCATCATCCTCAGTCAGCTGCGGAAACTAATGTTATACACAACTTTACTGGTATAAGGAAACCTCACAGTTCATATATAGTTTTCAGAAAGGTGAACTCGTTCAGCAGTAACTTTTAATAGCAAAAAATTAATTCAGGCCTCAACCTTTGCGGTGAAGAGCACTTGAAGAACACCACCGAACTTCCTGTTTCATTAAGCTTTAATATGTTTCATTTTGTTGAGCCAAGCCGATTTAAGCTGTACAGATACGGAAATTTACATCCAATAGTTGTTTTTAACCCCTGTCCAAAAAAAGGAGTGGATTTATTTAATGTCAGACTATGTATAAGATGGCAGTATTTAAATCAATCAATTTTGATCTAGATTTTTTATTCGAAAAGCAACATTTAGTACTAATGGGTTCAGCAGTTAGTAATTGGGAGTAATTCTACATAGATTTATACTTATTATAATAATATTATTTTAATATGGTGTAGTCTATACAGATAAGAATAAAGATTGGAACATAGTAATGAGTTTTCAAAATACCGCTGCTCCCCAGAAAGGCTGCTGTGATACCTAAATGGCAACCAGTAAGATAAAGCTAGCAACAGTAAATACTAAAAACTGATTATAATCTAGTTATGACTCGTTTGGCTGCGTCCTTTCATTTTTACGATAGCACCTTAACGTTTGACAGTAAAAACATTAAGTATTGGCCAAGTGAGTACGAAAGCGGCTTTACATCGGGGCACGCATCAGGAAGCACTTTGATATCTCATATAATACGTGACACGCCCGCCCCGGACCGGAAACACATTTCCGAGCAACGCCCCGATACGCAGACCTCGTAGCACCCGGCGTGTTCCGCAGAAAATACTCAAGTCCGCCAATTTCCTTACTTCTGTTAAGCTTCAAAAATATTATTGAACGGGAAACATTTACTAAATTTAGTATTTTCAACAATATATAAAGTAATAGGTTTTTTTTAGAGACGTCCTCCTGATGGTAAGTGCTACGCCTGCCCATAATTACGTGGTGCTGGTTAGGAAGGTATACACTGCACCACATTGTGCTCATTGCCTTAACACACAAGAATTTAAATGTCGTTACCCCAGTAATTCAAACTGGAACGCAGTAATGTTCGCACAGTACTGTTTGTCAGCTGTAATAGGAGCTACGGTGGTACCCACCTAGATGATCTCCGGCAAGAGTATAAGAAGAGGTCCTAAGTATAGAGCGCATCTTCGAATTTTATTTCTGACCACTAATAATAACTTTTTAATATAAATCTATTGATACTGTGTAAACATCTTAACTCGTCTCACGAATATGCATTTCAACCACCTTGCTCATATTGACGCTTTATACTCGTATATATAAATCTCAGTTTTAGTCGGAATGTTGACTAATATTCGCAATTACTGGGGGGTAGGTCCTATTGCAGCCGATAAGCAGTTGTATGAAAATAGATAGATAGGCTGATATAGGGTTATAAAAATATAAATAGGCTGATAGAGGGCTGCGGAAGAGAAGTACATACTCTGCAGACCCCACATTGTTCGGAAAAGGGCAGGAGGAGGAAGAAGAAAAAACAGTAGTATGAAAACATTACTGTGTTTTGGTTTGAGCTTGGATGAAGTTTGAAATAAATTTTCATTAGTTTTTTTATCGTAGAATCCAAGTACATATATATCATCATCATTAGATGCCCTCTTCAAACTGAAATTTGGCGATGAGATTGAGAACACCAATACACTTATATATATAGCTATACTTTAGTTTGTTTAAATATTGACGTGTGTAAGTGTATCACGGCCACGCCGCGGCCGCGCTGCACGGCTGCACGGCTGCACAGCTGCACAGCTGCACAGCTGCACGACCCCAAATGAAATATTAAAGAAGCGCTCGCAACAGCTTTTCCGTTCTCACCTTAAGAGCGGCGCGCTCCAGTTTCTTCAGTGCTTTTAAATTTTAAAAACCAGCAAAGGTTTCAGTGACGTACACGTGATTTTTTTCAAGTAAATATTATAAAAAACCTAAGTTTTCACATTACACTTCTATCTTAGTTCTGAAAATACCTCATCCTCATCATATATGCTAAAATACTCCGATACCGGAGCCTTAACTTATTTAGTAGTTTACTCTTTTTTTGCTTGTCTTTAATAATACTTCGTATTTGTTATTTTGAGGGATAGAGGGTAGATTTCATATTATTGTGACTTTGTACATAGAACAATAAAAATGGTCTTTAAGAGAACGATGAATAGGCTATTTCTAGACTAGTAAACTTTATCCCCAAAGAATTCATCGCCGCTTATCACCACATGGAATGGTAATTAAACACTAGTCTACATAATTAAAAAAAAAACAAGACATTGGTGCTATCTGCGAAAGGTCCTCCTCAACAGTGAATAACTACAAAGTACTTACTTTACAGCAGAAATATCCATTGTGACATATACCGCGACCGTTCTGTACTCCTACTGTAATACATGTAAAGAGGCTGTGGAGCTGCGTGAATAACTAATAAGGAAGGCTGATTTCAAATCGTCAGCTCTCATGAATGACGTGTCGGGGGTCCTTTTTTCTTTTATACCACGAATCTTCAGTTAAGTGACAAATTTTGGAACCCTAAACGCAATAATAATAACATGCTTAAAACTGAAACTTTAACTGTCTACATCTGTAATGCCTCTGGTACTGCGAGCGTCCGTCTACAGTAACTGATTACCATCAGTCAAGCTATATGCCAGATTGCCACGTTAGTTGCAACTTCTAACCATTTTTGATGAACCTATGAGTAATTCATCTCCATCTTAAACTGTAACATCTATTTTTAAAAAACAAGCGGCTCTTACTCTCAGCGGTAAATTATGGTAATCCATCGGCAACCGCAACTGGTGCAGAGCCATAACTGCATTGAAAAGCATTACTTGGATTTGATAATAAAACAAAGACACGTCCTCTTTCTTCCTCTCTATAACTATTCATTTCTTATAACTTTAAAAAATCCACGTGTAACATTTTATCCGATTTGTTGAGAAAATACTGAACACTCCTAATAATAAACATCGAATAAAACGGATAATAGCTCGCTCACATACAGTATACTGTACACCTAAATCCGATTTAATAAGGTTTAAAATCCCAAATAAAATCTCCGACAGTAAACTTGAAAAATACACTAGCAGCTTTTAAAACGGTAACAGTAAAAAGGATAAAGAAATGCTGCGAGCAATAAGAACCGGAAACAACACCGTTCGTGTCACTTCCGCCTCTAAAAACTTGGTGAACTTTAAACCGACCAACGATATTTTACAACAGAATTTTGAAGATTTAGCGATAACAAAAATATAGGAAACGACCTTTAGGACGCTTTACTCATACCTTCGAACCTTCGACTGCTCTTGACAAATATTAGTGTGCAATTATAACTGTGTTCCGGTTCGAAGGATGCTGCAGCTAGTGAAAATATTGGGGTAATGAGACTCAACATTTTACCTCTCAAGACGACGAGCACCAGCTATATCCAAGTTGTTATGGGCGGGCATAGCACTTACTATAAAGTAAACGTATCGCTCGTCTGATTGCTTAATGGAATAAAGAAAAATAGCTCGGAACTAAGCATTGCTTTTGAATCATCTCCATTCCACTACTTATGTGACACCCCGAATCGAACCAGGATTTTCTGTATTAACAGGCAAGCCGATTAACATCTTCGTAATAAAAGCAGTTTTCTGTAATACGGATATATAATATTTTTTTTATTGCTACAAAGCTTTTAATTGCCCGACGTATCTTGATAAATATTACCATACGCGCACTGCGTAAACGTGGAAAGTTTAGTCCACTCTCATTGCAATATCCGGTCGGCTGCAGGTTCCGTTTAACTTTCCAATTGGACCGGAAACTCTCTCGGCGGTTTATTGGACGCTGAGCAATGCATTTAGTCGCACCTGCGGGGCTGTTGCGCGTACCGACGCCGTTTATTTGTGTACCCCTCGTACGTCGAGAGTAGTTTTCAATGAATTTCGATTATTTAGGGTCCGAAAAATACACCCACGGAAGCGAGCCGGGGTCTCAGTTTCACGAAG
>JARDWD010000566.1:0-20624 GCA_029034505.1 Ornithoptera priamus
TCGTTGTGATGGTAGTGAAGGTGGTAATGGTAAAGATAATGGTGATAGTAGTGGTTGTAGTGATAGTGTTTAAGGTGGTGATCGTGGTGATGGTGATGATGGTGTGAAAGTGGTTAGTGTAGTGATGGTGGTGATAGTGGTGATTGTGGTGATGGTAGTGACGGTGATGTTGAAGGTGGTGATGGTGGTGAAGATTGTAATCGTGGTGATGGTTGTGAAGGTGGTAATGGTGGTGATGGTGGTGATAGTAAAGGTTGTGGTGATGGTGGTGAAGGTGGTGAATGTAGTGATGGTAGAGATTGTGGTAATGGTGAAGGTGGTGAAGGTGGTGATGGTGGCGAAGGTGGTGATGGTGGTGTAGGTGGTGATAGTGGTGAAGGTGGTAATGGTGGTTATGGTGGTGATGGTGGTAATGGTTGTGATGGTAGTGATAATCATGATGATGATGATTCTTATTCTTAGTATATATATTAGTGATTGTGGTGATGATGGTGATGGTAGTGATAGTGGTGATGGTGGTGACGGTGGTTTTAGTGGTGATGGTGGTGATGATGATGCTGATGATGATGATGATGATAATAGAAATGGTGGTGAAAGTGGTGAAGGTGGTGATGGTGGTTAATCAGAATCCCCAGGATCAGAATACTCAGAAGCAGAATTCTCAGAAACAGAATCCTCAGAATCAGAATCCTCAGAATCAGAATCTCCAGAATCAGAATACTCAGAATCAGAATCCTCAGAATCAGAATCCTCAGAATCAGAATCCACAGAATCAGAATACTCAGAATCAGAATCCCCAGGATCAGAATACTCAGAATCAGAATCCCCAGAATCAGAATCCCCAGAATCAATATACTCAGAAACAGAATGCACAGAACCAGAATACTCAGAATCAGAATCCTCAGAATCAGAATCCTCAGAATTAGAATCCTCAGAATCAGAATCCCCAGAATCAGAATCCTCAGAATTAGAATCATCAGAATCAGAATCCCCAGAATCAGAATCTTCAGAATCAGAATCCCCAGAATCAATATACTGTTAAATAAAATAAATATATGTTGCTTGTAGACATTTTTCGGATCCATCAGACTATCATATTATAAGAGCCAGATTAGTCTTGTACACACTTCACCATTTACGGCTTTGTCACTCAACGTCGTGTAAAATCTAGGTTTAATTAGGCTACAAAAAACTCTTTAACGTATGTTGTTGAGGTGATAAGAAATTAAGTAATCTTGTTAATTTAATGATTTTAAGGATCTATGGACGGTATAAATAGTTACGAAAAAGTTATATACAATATGACTTCACCTAAACATCTCTTTGACAAGCTTCGGCCCTGACAATGATGATGATGATGATGATGATGATGATGATGATGATGATGATGATGATGATGATGATGATGATGATGATGATGATGATGATGATGATGATGATGGTGGTAATGGTGGTGTGGATGGTGATTGTGGTGATAGTAGTGATTGTGGTGATGGTGGTTATGGTGGTGATGGTGGTGGTAATGGCAGTGATGGTGGTGATAGTAGTAATGGTGGTGATGGTGGTGATGGTGGTAGTGCAGGCGGCGACGGTGAGCATTATCACCACAATCACCACCTTCATCACCATCACCACCTTCACCTTCACCATCACCATCACCACAAT
Organism: Ornithoptera priamus; assembly: GCA_029034505.1. Classification (NCBI taxonomy): domain Eukaryota; kingdom Metazoa; phylum Arthropoda; class Insecta; order Lepidoptera; family Papilionidae; genus Ornithoptera; species Ornithoptera priamus. Next base: position 1,666 of record JARDWD010000566.1, read on the forward strand.
CACTACTATCACCACCATCACTACCATTACCATCTTCACACCATCACCACAATCACAACCATCACCACGATCACCACCTTCACAACCATCACCACAACCACTACTATCACCATTATCTCCACCATTACCACCTTCACCACCTTCACCACGATCACCATCTTCACCACCTTACACCACCTTCACCACCACCATCACCACCATAACAACCATCACCACAATCACTACTATCACTACCATCACAACCATTACCACCTTCACCACCATCACAACGATCACCATCTTAACTACCTTCACCACCTACACCACCCTTACCACCACCATTACCACCATTATAACCATTACATCCATCACCACCATCACCACTATAACCACCATCACCACCATCACCACCTACACCACCATTACCACAATCACTACTATATATAATAAGAATAAGGATAATAATAAGAAGAACAACCATCACCATCATAACCACTATAACCACCTTCACCACCTTCACCACATTCACCACCTTCACCACCACCATCACCTCCATCACCACCATAAACACCATCACCACAATCACTACTATCACCACCATCACCACCATCACCACCATAACCACCATCACCATCATCACCACCATTACCACCATCACCACCATCGTTTATGGTGTTTATGGTTTTCGTTATAATGTAGAGAGTAAGATGATCCTCTTAGTTTACCGTTCCTAATAACTAAAAGATGAATATTTTTTCAACAGTATATAGATCTTATACGAAAGATATACTACAATTTCATTATCATCAACCAGATAGACATCCGGTGCTGACATAGGCCTCCCCCAAGATCTCCATATCGATCGGTCCTGCGTTGCTCGTATCCAGTGTGGGGGTCCCCGCTATTCTCACTAGATCGTCGGTCTACTATGTGGGAGGGAGGCCTCCCAACACTACGTCTACTGGTATGCGGCCGCCAGGAAAACTTAGTAAAGTCTAAAACGGACGAAAGCAACGTAAATTTAAGGTAAATATTACAGAAAAATAAAAACAACGACACCTATATGGAATTACTATATATACTTTGATTATGTCAACCAAGTTTATTTTTTGTGAATTGTGAGTGTCTTTGTGTTTTTTGTGAATGGTAGTTATGGTGGTGATGGTGGAAATGGTGGTGGTGGTAGTGATTGTGGTGATGGTTGTGATGGTGGTGATGGTGGTGATGGAAGTGTTGAAGGTGGTAAAGGTGGTGAAGGTAGTAAAGAATGTGCTGGTGGTTATGGTGGTTATGGTGGTGATGGTGGAAATGGTGGTGATGGTAGTGATTGTGGTGATGGTGGTGTAGGTGGTGGTGAAGGTGGTGATGGTGGCTATGGTAGCTTTGGTGGTGATGGTGGTGATGGTGGAGATGGTGTTGATGGTGGTGATGGTGGCGATGATGATGATTATGATGATTTTTATTCCTATTCTTATTATATATAGTAGTGATTGTTGTAATGGTGGTGTAGGTAGTGATGGTGGTGATGGTGGTGATAGTGGTGATGGTGGTGACGATGGTTATAGTAGTGATGGTGGTAAGGGGTGATGGTTGTGAACGTGGTGATGGTGGTGATGATGATGATGATGATGATTCTTATTCTTCTTATTTTTATTCTTATTATATATAGTAGTGTTTGTGGTGATGGTGGTGGTGAAGGTGGTGATGGTGGCTATGGTAGCTATGGTGGTGATGATGGTGATGGTGGAGATGGTGTTGATGGTGGTGATGGTGGTGATGGTGGCGATGATGATGATTATGATGATTTTTATTCCTATTCTTATTATATATAGAAGTGATTGTTGTAATGGTGGTGTAGGTAGTGATGGTGGTGATGGTGGTGATAGTGGTGATGGTGGTGACGATGGTTATAGTAGTGATGGTGGTAAGGGGGTGATGGTTGTGAACTGGGATGGATGATGGTGGTAAGGGGGTGATGGTTGTGAACGTGGTGATGGTGGTGATGATGGTTATGGTGGTGATGGTGATGATGGTGGTGATAGTAGTGATGGTGGTAATGGTGGTGATGGTAGTAATTATGGTGATGGTGGTGATGGTGGTGAAGTTGGTAATGGTGGTGATGGTGGTAAAGATAGTGATGGCGGAGATTGTGGTAATGGTGAAGTTGGTGATTGTGGTGAAGGTGGTGATGGTGGTTATGGTGGTAATGGTGGTAATGGTAGTGATTGTAGTGATGGTGGTTTTGGTGGTGATGGTGGTAATAGTGGTGATGGTAATGATGATGATGATGATGATGATTTTTATTCTTTTTATTCTTATTCTTATAATATATTGTAGTGATTGTGGTGATGGTGGTGATAGTAGTGGTTGTGGTGATGGTGGTGATAGTAGTGATTGCGGAGATGGTGGTTATGGTGGTGATGGTGGTGATGGTGGTGATAGTAGTAGTTGTGGTGATGGTGGTGATGGTTATAAAGGTGGTGATCGTGTTGATTGTGGTGATAGCAGTGATTGTGGTGATGGTGGTGACAGTAGTGATTGGGGTGATTGTGGTTATGGTGGTGATGATGGTGATGGTGGTGGTGAAGGTGGTGAAAGTGGTTAAAGTAGTGAAGATGGTGATCGTGGTGAAGGTGGTGAAGGTGGTAATGGTGGTGATGGCGGTGATAATATTGATTGTAATGATGGTGCTGATAGTAGTGATTGTGGTGATGGTGGTGATGGTGGTGAGGGTGGTGATGATGGTGGTGAAGGTGGTGAAGGTATTGAAGATGGTGATCGTGGTGATGGTAGTGAAGGTGTTAATGGTGGTGATAATATTGATAGTAGTGGTTGTGGTGATGGTGGTGAAGGTGGTGATCGTGGTGATGGTAGTGATTGTGGTGATGATGTGAAGGTGGTAATAGTAGTGATGGTGGTGATAGTAGGGATTGAGATGATGGTGATGGTGAAGGTGAAGGTGGTGATGGTGATGAAGGTGGTGATTGTGGTGATAATGGTGATGGTGGTGATGGTGGTAATGGTGGTGATAGTAGTTGTTGTGGTGATGGTGGTAATGGTGGTGATAATGAAGAAGGTAGTGAAGGTGGTAATCGTTGTGATGGTGGTGATGGTGGTTGTGAAGGTGGTGAAAGTGGTGATGGTGGTGATAGTAGTGATTGTGGTGATTGTGGTGATGGTAGTCAGGGTGGTGAAGGTGGTGATCGTGGTAATGGTGGTGATGGAGATGGTGAAGGTGGTGAAGGTAGTAAAGATTGTGATCGCGGTGATGGTGGTGAAGGTGGTAATGGTGGTGATGGTGGTGATAATAGTTGTTGTGGTGATGGTGGTAATGGTATTAATGGTGGTGATGGTGAAGAAGGTGGTGAAGGTGGTAATCGTTGTGATGGTGGTGATAGTGGTGGTGAAGGTGGTGAAAGTGGTGATGGTGGAGAAGGTGGTGATGGTAGTGATAGTACTTATTATGGTGATAGTGGTGATAGTAGTGATTGTGATGATGGTGGTGATAGTGGTGATTGTGGTGATTGTGGTGATGGTGGTGAGGGTGGTGAAGGTGGTGATCGTGGTAATGGTGGTGATGGTGGTGAAGGTAGTAATGGTAATGTGGGATTCTGATTCTGGGGATTCTGACTCTGGGGATTCTGATTCTGGGGATTCTGATTCTGAGGATTCTGATTCTGGGGGTTCTGATTCTGAGTATTCTGATTCTGGGGATTCTGATTCTGAAGATTCTGATTCTGGGGATTCTGATTCTGTGTATTCTAAATCTGAGGATTCTAATTCTGGGGATTCTGATTCTGAGGATTTTGATTCTGGAGATTCTGATTCGGAGTATTCTGATTCTGGGGATTCTGTTTCTGAGGATTCTACTTCTGAGTATTCTGATCCTGGGGATTCTGATTAACCACCATCACCACCATCACCACCTTGACAACCTTCACCACCTTCACCACCATTTCCGTTATCATCATCATCATCATCAGCATCATCATCACCACCATCACCACTAAATCCACCGTCACCACCATCACTACTATCACTACCAACACCACCATCACCACCCATCACCACCATCACCACTTTCACCACCATCACCACCTTACCACCATCACCACCATCACCACCATCACCACCATCACCACCATCACCACCATCACCACCATCACCACCATTACCACTATTACTATTATCATCATCATAGTCATCATCATCATCGTTGTCATCATCATCATCATCATCATCATCATCATCATCATCAACATCATCATCATCATCATCATCATCATCATCATCATCATCATCATCATCATCATCATCATCATCATCATCATCATCATCATCATCATCATCATCATTGTCAGGGCCGAAGCTTGTCAAAGAGATGTTTAGGTGAAGTCATATTGTATATAACTTTTTCGTAACTATTTATACCGTCCATAGATCCTTAAAATCACTAAAGTAATAAGATTACTTAATTTCTTATCACCTCAACAACATACGTTAAAGAGTTTTTTGTAGCCTAATTAAACCTAGATTTTACACGACGTTGAGTGACAAAGCCGTAAATGGTGAAGTGTGGACAAGACTAATCTGGCTCTTATAATATGATAGTCTGATGGATCGGAAAAATGTCTACAACCAACATATATTTCTTGCTTCCAAAGAAACTTCACAACTTGGTGCTTCGGAATCGAACTCACGGACCGTGGATCAATTCTCAAAAACAACTCTTTAAACATAATTCACAAAAAATAAACATGTTGACATAATCAAAGTATATATAATAATTCCATATAGGTGTCATTGTTTTTGATTCTGAGTATTCTGAATCTGAGGATTCTGATTCTGAGTATTCTGGTTCTGGGGATTCTGTTTCTGAGTATACTGATTCTGGGGATTCTGATTCTGGGGATTCTGATTCTGGGGATTCTGATTCTGGGGATTCTGATTCTGAGGATTCTAATTCTGAGGATTCTGTTTCTGAGGATTCTGATTCTGAGGATTCTGATTCTGAGGATTGTAATTCTCAGGATTCTGATTCTGGGGATTCTGATTCTGGGGATTCTGATTCTAAGGATTCTAATTCTGAGGATTCTGTATCAGAGGATTTTGATTCTGAGTATTCTGATTCTGGAGATTCTTATTCTTGAGATTCTGATTCTGGAGATTCTGAATCTGAGGATTCTAATTCTGAGGATTCTGTTTCTGAGGATCCTGATTCTGAGTATTCTGATTCTTGGAATTCTGATTCTGAGTATTCTGATTCTGGGGATCCTGATTCTTGGAATTCTGATTCTGAGTATTCTGATTCTGAGGATTCTAATTCTGAGGATTCTGATTCTGGGCATTCTGATTCTGAGGATTCTAATTCTGAGGATTTTGTTTCTGAGGATTCTGATTCTAAGTATTCTGATTTTAGAGATTCTGATTCTGAGTATTCTGATTCTGGGGATTCTGATTCTAGGGATTCTGATTCTGAGGATTCTAATTCTGATGATTCTGATCCTGGGGATTCTGTTTCTGAGTAATCTGATTCTAAGGATTCTGATTCTGAGTATTCTGATTGTGATGATTCTGATTCTGGGGATTCTGATTCTGACGATTCTGATTCTTAGTATTCTGATCCTGGGGATTCTGATTCTGAGTATTCTGATTCTAGGGATTCTGATTTTGAGGATTCTGATTCTGAGTTTTCTGATTCTGGGATTACTGATTCTGAGTATTCTAATTCTGAGGATTCTGGTTCTGAGGATTCTGATTCAAGGGATTCCGATTCTGATTCCGATTCTGATTCTGATTCCGATTATTATTATGATTATGACTATGATCATCATCATCATCACCACCATCACTGCAATCACCACCATCACCACCATCTCCACCATCACCACTATCACCACCATCACCAACATCACCACCATCAGCACCATTACCATCATCAACGTCATTATCATAATCAACGCCATCACGACCATAACCACCTTCACTACCATCACCACCTTCACAACCACCATCAACACCATCACCACCATAACCAGCATCACCACTATCAACACCATCACCACCATCCTTATTCTTATTATATATAGTAGTGATTGTGGTGATGGTGGTGATAGTAGTGGTTGAGGTGATGGTGGTGAAGATGGTAAAGGTGGTGATCGTAGTGATGGTGGTGGTAGTAGTGATTGTTGTGATGGTGGTGATAGTAGTGATTGCGGTGATGGTGGTTATGGTGGTGATGGTTGTGATGGTGGTGGTGAAGGTGGTAAAGGTGGTGAAGGTAGTGATGATGGTGATCGTGGTGATGGTGGTGAAGGTGGTAATGGTGGTGATAATGGTGATAGTAGTAGTTGTGGTGATGGTAGTGAAGGTGGTGATCGTGGTGATGGTGGTGATGGTGGTGAAGGTTGTGAGTGTAGTGATGGTGGTGAAGGTGGTGATGGTGGTGATGGTGGTGATGATGATGTGGTGATGGTGGTGATGGAGATGGTGAAGGTTTTGAAGGTGGTGACGGTGGAGAAGGTGGTGATGGTAGTGAAGGTTGTGAAGGTGGTGATCGTCGTGATGGTGGTGATAGTAGTGATTGTGGTGATGGTAGTGATATTAGTGATTTTGGTGAAGGTGGTGAAGGTAGTGAAGATAGTGATCGTGCTGATGGTGGTGAAAGTAGTGGTTGTGGTGATTGTGGTGAAGGTGGTAAAGGTTGTGAAGGTGGTGAAGGTGGTGAAAGTAGTGAAGGTGGTGATGGTGGTGAAGGTGGTGATGGTGATGAAGGTGGTGATGGAGGTGAAGGTGGTGATGGTGGTGATGTTGGTGAAAGTGGTGTTGGTGGTGAAGGTTGTGAAGGTTGTGAAGGTGGTGATGGTGGTGAAGTTGGTGAAAGTGGTGATCGTGGTGAAGGTGGTGATAGTAGTAATTGTGGTTATGGTGGTGATAGTAGTGATTGTGGTTTTAGTGGTTATGGTGGTGAGGGTGGTGATGGTGGTTATGAAGGTGGTGAAGGTGGTGAAGGTAGTGAAGATAGTGATCGTAGTGACGGTGGTGAAGGTGGTAATGGTGGTGATGGTAATAAAGGTGGTGAAGGTGGTGATGATGGTGATGGTGGGGATGGTGGTGATGGTTGGGATGGTGGGGATGGTGGTAATGGTGGTGAAGGTTTTAATGATGTTATGGTGGTGAAGGTGGTGAAAGTGGTGAAGGTGGTGAAAGTTGTGATGGTATATAAAGTGGTGAATGTTGTGAAGGTGGTGATCGTGATGATGGTGTTGAAGGTGGTGGTGAACGTGGTTATGGTGGTGATGGTGGTGAAGGTGGTGATGGTGGTGAAGGTCGTGAAGGTGGTGATCGTGGTGATGGTAATGATATTAGTGATTGTGGTGATGGTGGTTATGTTGGTGATGGTAGTTGTGGTGGTGGTGGAGTTGGTGAAGGTAGTGAAGATGGTGATCATGGTGATGGTGGTGAAGGTGGTAATGGTGGTGATGGTGGTGATGATGATGCTGATGATGATGATAATGAAAATGGTGGTTAAGGTTGTGAAGGTGGTGATCGTCGTGATGGTGGTGATAGTAGTGTTTGTGGTGATGGTGGTGATAGTGGTGATGGTGGTGATTGTGGTGATGGTGGTGAAGGTGGTGAAGGTGTTGATCGTGGTTATGGTGGTGATGGTGGTGAAGGTAGTAATGGTAATGTGGGATTCTGATTCTGGGGATTCTGATTCTGAGAAATCTGATTCTAGGGATTCTGATTCTGAGGATTCTAATTCTGGGGATTCTGATTCTGAGGATTCTAATTCTGAGTATTCTGATTCTGGGGATTCTGATTCTGAGTATTATGATTCTGGGGATTCTGATTCTGGGGATTCTTATTCAGGGAATTCTGATTCTGGGGATTCTGAATCTGAGGATTTCAATTCTGAGGATTCTGTTTCTGAGGATCCTAGTTCTGAGTATTCTTATTTTGAGGATTCTGATTCTGGGGATCTGATTCTGAGGATTGTAATTCTGAGGATTCTGATTCTGAGGATTCTGATTCTGAGTAATCTGATTCTGGGGATTCTGATTCTGAGTATTCTGATTCTGGGAATTCTGATTCTGGGGATTCTTATTCTGACGATTCTGATTCTGAGTATTCTGATCCTGGGGATTCTGATTCTGAGTATTCTGATTCTGGGGATTCTGATTTTGAGGATTCTGATTCTGGGGATTCTGATTCTGAGTTTTCTGATTCTTGGGTTACTGATTCTGAGTATTCTAATTCTGATGATTCTGCTCCTGAGGATTCTAATTCTGGGGATTCCGATTCTGATTTCTATTCCTATTATTATTGTGATTATGATTATGATCATCATCATCATCACCACCATCACCGCAATCACCACCATCACCACCATCTCCACATCACAACCATCATCACCATCACCACCATCACCACCATTACCATCATCATCGTCATTATCATAATCAACGCCATCACCACCATAACCTTCTTCACTACCATCACAACCATCACCACCATCGTTTATGGTGTTTATGGTTTTCGATATAATGTAGGGAGTAAGATGATCTTCTTAGTTTTTCGTTCCTTATAACGAATAGGTGAATATTTTTTCAACAGTATATAGATCTTATACGGAAGATACACTACAACTTCATTATCATCAACAGATAGACATCCGGTGTTGACATAGGCCTCCTCCAAGATCTCCATATCGATCGGTCCCGCGTTGCTCGCATCCAGTGATCCAGGTTTAATTAGGCTACAAAAAACTTTTTACGTTTGTTGTTGAGGTGATATGAAATTAAGTAATCTTGTTGTCGAATAAGAATAATTATAAGAATAAAAAAATTTATAATTATAAGAATAATTATAAGAATAAGAATAAAAATAAGAATAATTATAAGAATACGAATAAGAATAATTATAAGAATACAAATCAGAATAAGAATAATTATAAGAATCATCATCATCATCATCGTCATCGTCATCGTCATCGTCATCGTTATCGTCGTCGTCGTCGTCGTCGTCGTCATCATCATCATCACTACCATTACTACCTTAACCACCATCACCACCATCACCACGATAAACACCTTCACCACCTTCACCACCTTCATCACCATCACAATAACCACTACTTTCACCACCATCACCACTATTACCACCTTCACCGCCATCACCACGATCACCATCTTCACTACCTTCACCATCTTAACCACCGCCATCACTACCATCACCACCATAACAACCATCACCACAATCACTACTATCACCACCATCACCACAATCACTGCTATCACCACCATCACCACGATTACCACCTTCACCACTGCCATCACTACCATCAACACCATAACCACCATCACCACAATCACTACTATCACCACCATCACCACAAACACTACTATCACCACCATCACCACGATCACCACTTTCACTATCTTCACCACTTTCAACACCTTCACCACTACGATCACACCCATTACCACCATAACCACCATCACCACTATCACTACTATCACCACCATCACCACAATCACTACTATCACCACCATCACTACGATCATCACCTTCACAATCTTCACCACCATCACCACCTTCACTACCTTCACCACCATCACCACAACCACTACTATCACCATCATCACCACCATTACCACCTTAACCACCATAACAATAAGTGAGTGAGTGAGTGAAAAGGTGCCAAGTGTGAAACCTGTGAGTTAACTGCTAAGAACACATATTTGTGTACAATAAAAGTTGTTTTAAATTGTGTTTAACTCGATTAAATATAAATTTTGAACGTAAGTTTATTATTCACGCTACGTCGTTTAACATCGTTCAAGAATCGAAGTGAGACGCGTAAGTTACGCATTCTCCACGGCGTTTACGACCTTCTTCTCGCGGACCTTTTTAACCTACTGTCACCTATTGCACTGTCGAAGATACAACCATATTGCTTTTAATAGCTCTTACTTATTGCCGCAAGTGCACATATAGACACAGACATTTTTTCAAGTAAATATTCAAGAAAATAAAGCTACCTCACGCCACTGTTATTACGGCGGCAAGTATGAACAAATCATTCCCTGAAGCGGATCTTATGTCGGAAAACCAAAATGATTTTGTCTTACCCAGTACATTTGTCTCGACTCGAAACAAAAAAAAGAAGGAAATTGATGATTTTAGCACCGAATTTTCTATATTTAAAGAGGAGATAAAAAATTTAATAATTTCTATGACTGCTAAAAGTGAAGGTGAGTTGAGAAAAATTTGTCCAACTTTAGCAGATATACAGCAGACAAATAAAAACATAGAAAATTCTATCGCATTTCTTACGTCACAAAATGAAGAATATAAAAAGAAAATCGACAAATTGGAAAGTAAGGCACAAGAAGACCGCAAATATATTTTAACTTTGGAGGAAAAAATTGAAGACCTTCAAAAGGGGATGAGAAAAACAACATTTGAAATAAAAAATGTACCTAAGAAAAATAGTGAAACTAAAGAAGATTTGATAGAAATGATATCATGCTTGTCGAGAAATATTGGATGTGACGTAGGTAAATCAGAAATAAAAGATATATACAGAGTGCGTGTAAAAAAGGGGTTGCAAAATTCACCGATTATAGTGGAAACAACATCAACCCTACTTAAAAATAATTTTATTAAACTATGTAAAATATTTAACATTAAACATAAATCTAAAATCTGTGCGAAACATTTAGGGCTTCGCACATCTGTAGACACGCCTATTTTTGTAGCTGAAAATTTAACAGCGAGAGCATCTCGATTATATTTTCTGGGAAGAGAACTTGTAAAAACTAAGCGCTATAAATATTGCTGGACAGCATATGGAAAAGTGTACGTGAGAAGAGAAGAAAATTCACCAGTGATTCAAATAAGAAACGAAATGCAAATCCAACAACTGTCACAGGGAGAATGACTAGGCTTATTTTTTATAATGATGTTATTTTTACGCTACTTATATTTTTGTATTATTACTTATATCGATTTAGCTTTAATCGTTGGATATCTTGTATACTTCACATATACATACATCGCATCATTATTTGATACATTTCACCCTTTTGACACTCCCTTATATTGTTTCAGTAGGCATTTGGATGAACCAGTAACATATTTAGATTATAACACAGAACGGTTAGCTCCGGAGTTGATGTACGAAAATATTGAGTTTCTTTTTGAAGATGATCTCACTTTCTTAATGAATAGACGTAGCATAAGACTTATGTACAAAAAATTATATGAATATGATATCAGGTGTGATTGTAACCTATATGGGAAATGCTTTGAATTACCACAGGAATCTCATAATGGATAGTTCTCTCTCTACTTTGAAAGAAATAGACGACACAGAAATAGCAATGTCTATAAACTGTGACGTTGAAGACATCCCTAAATACATACATATAAATAAAAACGATCTTACGATTATCACACAAAACATTAGAAGCGTATATAAAAATCTAGATGATTTGCAAATTACATTGTCCAATTTAAAACACGAAATTGATATACTCATTTTAACTGAAAGTAGGCTTGATTCTAACAAAGCTATACCCCTAATAAAAAATTACACATCATTTGTTACCACCCAGCATAAAAATCAGAACGATGGAGTAACAATTTTTGTAAAAAACAATCTCCAACCAAAAATAAAAGAAATTACATTACAGGACGCTTCCTGTTTACAAATAGAAATTTTTAATTATATTATACTGGGTATATACCGTTCACCTTCTAACGCAAACGCCGAAAAATTCATCGAATCGCTTCAGATATATCTGGATACAATTAAAAATCATAAAGCTATTGTATTAACTGGTGATCTAAACATTAACCTTATCCCAAAAATAAGTGAAAATAATGTCGATCATAGAAATAGACTAAATTATTTAGGTATGCTATCCACGTACGGTTTGTTACCTGGTCACACAATAGCCACAAGGGAAAATAATTGCCTAGATCATGTCATTCTTAAGCTACATAACAAAAAGGTTCATGCTAGTATAGCCGTCTTAAATACTACGATAACCGATCATAGTATGGTGTTTTTAAGCATATCTAAAATAAAAAATATTACACTATGTCCTAAAATAAAAACATATATAGATTTTGATAAAGCCATAAATAGTCTTGCTAATAAAAACTTATCTAGCCTACTTCATTGTGATGATCCTAATAAGCTAATCGAGTTACTCATTAATAAAATAATTCTGTCACTGCAAGAGAATACTTCTAAAATATATTTATCTAATAAGAAGCGAGTTATAAAACCATGGATTACTCCAGGGATTCTACGCTGTATAAGAAACAGGAATAAAATGCAAAAACAAGTTAAATCTAATCCGTATGATGAAATCCTGAAAATTACATATAAAAGATATCGAAATTACTGCAACAATCTTATTAAAAAACTAAAGCGTGTATATGACAATAAACTACTGTTAGAAAAAAATCCTAGAGTACTGTGGAACAATATTAAACACATAACAAATATAAAACAAGTTAAAAGTCCAAGCTATGACTTATTGAACGTAAAACCGTCTCCCTTAGAATCAGTCAATTACGTTAATGACTACTTCACTAGCATTGGCCGAAATCTTGCTGAAGTGGCTGGTGTTACCAATCCTATAGTACAAAATAATAGTAGCCCATTAACATGCAATTCTCAATCATCCTCATTTGTTATGTTAGATACTGACCATCAAGAGGTTACTTCTGTAATTATGAATTTAAAATCTGAAAGTGCCCCGGGATGGGACAATATACCTACAAAGTTTCTAAAACAAGCGAAAAATTTGATTGTCCCAATAATTTGCTACCTAGCCAATCTCTGTTTTTCGAAAGGTATCTTCCCTACCTTATTAAAACAATCAATCGTGACTCCTGTACATAAGACCGGGGATACTAGTGAAGTTAATAATTATAGACCTATATCAGTGTTGCCTGCTATTTCTAAAATACTTGAAAAACTTATTAACAAAAGACTTATACAGTATATTAATCGATATGGCATTTTATCGGATTCGCAGTATGGATTTAGGCAAAACAAATGCACTGAAGATGCCATTTTAGATTTAACTTCACATGTAGTTGAACAATTAGATCGGAAAAGAAAATGCCTTGCTGTATTTCTAGATCTTAAAAAGGCATTTGATACTGTATGTATACCGACCCTTGTTAATAAGCTGGAGAGAATTGGTGTTAGAGATATCCAACTAGATCTCATCAAAGATTATTTAAGTAATCGCACTCAAAAGGTCAAAATAGGTGACTACATTAGTAATGACCTACAAATAACCTTTGGTGTTCCTCAAGGAAGTGTCTTAGGACCTACATTATTTCTCATATATATTAATGAGCTATGTAACTTAAAAATTGATAACAGTAGTATTTACGCATATGCGGATGACACTGCCGTGGTTTTTACTGGGGATACGTGGGAAGCAGTTTATAATACTGCAGAAACTAATTTGACTAAAATAGCAAATTGGCTAAATTATAATCTATTAACACTAAACACCAGCAAAACAAATTACATATGTTTTTCTATTAATAGACGCTCACAACCTATAACACAAAATCTCAAAATACATACTTGTGTAGATTATAAAAATACATGCGCATGCCCCACTATTGAAAAAGTAGCTTATACGAGATACCTAGGTGTCATGATTGACCAAAAACTTTCGTGGCACCGTCACCTAGAAATCACAACTGATAGAATCCGAAAACTAATTTATATCTTTAAGACCCTTAGAAATGTTGCATCAAATAAAATCTTAAATACTGTTTACATGGCCCTCGCTCAATCAGTTCTAACATACTGCATTCCAGTTTGGGGGGAGCTTCAAAAGTAAAATTTCTAGAGTTAGAACGAGGTCAGAGATCATTAATAAAAGTGATGTACAATAAACCCTATACATTTCCAACAAAAGACTTATATCACATTAGTAATTTGATGAGTGTTAGGAAGTTATATGTATTACGTATATTACAAAAGAAACATAAATCAGTTTTAACGCATTATACAATTAATGAACGGCGAGGAATATCAATTAATATGGTTGCTGTAAAAACTTATTTTGCTAGTCATCAATTTAAAAATCAATCGAACTATTTATATAATAAAATAAACAAAAGGTTAAATATTTTCCATCTTAATATCTACAATCTTAAAATGTTAGTAACTAACTGGCTGAATGGGTTAAATTATGATGAAGTTGAGGCTTTGCTGAATGAAATTAAGTAATACTTAACATTTGTTTATCAATTAAATACATATAAACCCCCGTCACACACACACGCACCGAGTCGCGCGCGTGCGCTCACACATATACACATACACACAGGAACACACGCACACACTCTACAAGTAAATGTTGCGTTTGTACACATATATTGTAAGAACATTTGTATGATACGGAAGAGCGGGTCATCCTGACACAGGTATATATTTACTTAAAGGATGCCCCAAATATACGATTTATTGTGTAAAAACTGTTTGTGAAAAGAATAAAATATTTTTATTTTTATTATTATTATTATAACCACGAGCACCACCTTCACTACCTTCACCACCTTCACCACCTTCACCACTAATATCACCACCATCACAACCATCACCACAATCACTACTATATATAATAAGAATAAGAATAAGAAGAATAAGAATCATCATCATCATCATCATCACCACCATCACCACCATTACCACCATCACCGCCATAACCACCATAACCACCATCACCACAATCACTACCACCACCACCATTTCCACCATCACCACCATAACTACCATTCACAAAAAACACAAAGACACTCACAATTCACAAAAAATAAACTTGGTTGACATAATCAAAGTATATATAGTAATTCCATATAGGTGTCGTTGTTTTTATTTTTCTGTAATATTTACCTTAAATTTACGTTGCTTTCGTCCGTTTTAGACTTTACTAAGTTTTCCTGGCGGCCGCATACCAGTAGACGTAGTGTTGGGAGGCCTCCCTCCCACATAGTAGACCGACGATCTAGTGAGAATAGCGGGGACCCCCACACTGGATGCGAGCAACGCGAAACCGATCGATATGGAGATCTTGGGGGAGGCCTATGTCAGCACCGGATGTCTATCGGTTGATGATAATGAAGTTGTAGTATATCTTTCGTATGAGATCTATATACTGTTGAAAAACTATTCACCTTTTAGTTATTAGGCGCGGAAAACTAAGAGGATCATCTTACTCTCTACATTATAACGAAAACCATAAACACCATAAACGATGGTGGTGATGGTTGTGATGGTGGTGATGGTTGTCATCGTGGTGAAGGTGATGATGGTGGAGATGTTGGATATGTCGGTGATGGTGGTGATGATGATGATGATCATAATCATAATCGGAATCAGAATCAGAATCGAAATCCCCAGAATCAGAATCCCCAGAATCAGAATACTCAGAATCAGAATCCTCAGAATCAGAATCCTCAGAATTAGAATCCTCAGAATCTGAATCCCCAGAATCAGAATCTTCAGAATCAGAATCCCCAGAATCAGAATCTTCAGAATCAGAATCCCCAGAATGAGAATACTCAGAATCAGAATACCCAAAATCAATATACTGTTAAATAAAATAAATATATGTTGGTTGTAGACATTTTTCCGATCCATCAGACTATCATATTATAAGAGCCAGATTAGTCTTGTACACACTTCACCATTTACGGCTTTGTCACTCAACGTCGTGTAAAATCTAGGTTTAATTAGGCTACAAAAAACTCTTTAACGTATGTTGTTGAGGTGATAAGAAATTAAGTAATCTTATTACTTTAGTGATTTTAAGGATCTATGGACGGTATAAATAGTTACGAAAAAGTTATATACAATATGACTTCACCTAAACATCTCTTTGACAAGCTTCGGCCCTGACAATGATGATGATGATGATGATGATGATGATGATGATGATGATGATGATGATGATGATGATGATGATGATGATGATGATGTTGATGATGATGATGATAATGATGATGATGGTGGTAATGGTGGTGTGGATGGTGATGGTGGTTATGGTGGTGATGGTGGTGATGGTGGTGATGGTGGTGATAGTAGTGATTGTGGTGATGGTGGTGATGGTGGTGGTGAAGGTGGTGAACGTGTTGAAGGTGGTGAAGGTTGTTACATTGGTTATGGTGGTGATGGTGGTTATAGTAGTGATGGTGGTGAAGATGATGATTCTTATTCTTCTTATTCTTCTTATTATTATTCTTATTCTTATTATATATAGTAGTGATTGTGGTAATGGTGGTGTAGGTGGTGATGGTGGTAACGGTGGTTATAGCGGTGATGGTGGTGATGATGATGCTGATGATGATGATGATGATGATGATAATGATGATGGCAATGGTGGTTAAGTTGGTGGTGGTGATAGTAATGATTGTGGTGATGGTGGTGATAAAAGTGATTAGGGTGATTGTGATTATGGTGGTGATGATGGTGATGGTGGTAGTGAAGGTGGTGAAGGTAGTGAAGATGATGATCGTGGTGATGGTGATGATAGTGGTGATGGTTATGGTGAAGGTGGTGAAGCTGGTGAAGGTAGTGAAGATGGTGATCGTGGTGATGGTAGTGAAGGTGGTAATGGTGGTGATGGTGGTGATAGTAGTTGTTGTGGTGATGGTGGTAATGGTGATGATGGTGGTGATGGTGAAGAAGGTGGTAAAGGTGGTGAAGGTGGTGAAAGTGGTGATGGTGGTGAAGGTGGTGATAGTGGTGTTAGTACTTATTATGGTAATAATGGTGATAGTAGTGATTGTGATGATGGTGGTGATAGTGGTGATGGTGGTGATTGTGGTGATGGTGGTAAAGGTGGTGAAGGTGTTGATCGTGGTAATGGTGGTGATGGTGGTGAAGGTAGTAATGGTAATGTGGGATTCTGATTCTGGGGAATCTGATTTTGCGGATTCTGATTCTGGGAATTCTGATTCTGGAGATTCTGATTCTGTGGATTCTAATTCTGGGGATTCTTATTCTGGGAATTCTGATTCTGAGGATTCTGATTCTGGGGATTCTGATTCTGAGGATTCTAATTCTGAGTATTTTGATTCTGAGGATTCTGATTCTGAGTATTCTGATTCTGGAAATTCTGATTCTGTGTGTTCTGATTCTGGAGATTCTGATTCTGAGTATTCTGATTCTGGGGATTCTGATTCTGAGTATTCTGATTCTGGGGATTCTGATTCGGAGTATTCTGATTCTAAGGATTCTGTTTCTGAGGATTCTACTTCGGAGTATACTGATCCTGGGGATTCTGATTAACCACCATCACCACCATCACCACCATCACCACCTTAACCACCTTCACCGCCTTCACCACCATTTCCATTATCATCATCATCATCATCAGCGTCATCATCACAACCATCACCACTAAAACCACCGTTAGCACCATCACCACTATCACCACCATCACCACCATTACCACCATCACAACCATACCCACCATCACCACCTTCACCACCATCACTACCTTCACTACTATAACCACCGTCACCACCATCACCACTATCACCACCATCACCACTATCACCACCATCAACACCTACAACACCATTACCACAATCACTACTATATATAATAAGAATAAGAATAATAATAAAAAGAATAAGAATCATCATCATCATCACCACCATCACCACCATCACCATCACCTCCACCATCACCACCATCACCACCATCTCCACCATTACTACCATCACCACCATAACAACCATAACCATCATCACCACCATAACAACCATAACCACCATCACCACCTTCACCACCACCTACACCACCATCACCACAATCCCTACTATATGTAATAAGAATCATCATCATCATCATCATCACCACCATCACCACAATCACCACCATCACCACCATCACCACCATTACCACCATCACCGCCATCACCGCCATAACCACCATAACCACCATCACCACAATCACTACCACCTCCACCATTTCCACCATCACCACCATAACTACCATTCACAAAAAACACAAAGACACTCACAATTCACAAAAAATAAACTTGGTTGACATAATCAAAGTATATATAGTAATTCCATATAGGTGTCGTTGTTTTTATTTTTCTGTAATATTTACCTTAAATTTACGTTGCTTTCGTCCGTTTTAGACTTTACTAAGTTTTCCTGGCGGCCGCATACCAGTAGACGTAGTGTTGGGAGGCCTCCCTCCCACATAGTAGACCGACGATCTAGTGAGAATCGCGGGGACCCCCACACTGGATGCGAGCGACGCGGGACCGATCGATATGGAGATCTTGGGGGAGGCCTATGTCAGCACCGGATGTCTATCGGTTGATGATAATGAAGTTGTAGTATATCTTCCGTATAAGATCTATATACTGTTGAAAAAATATTCACCTTTTAGTTATTAGGAAAGGAAAACTAAGAGGATCATCTTACTCTCTACATTATAACGAAAACCATAAACACCATAAACGATGGTGGTGAAGGTGGTGAAGGTTGTAAGGTGGTGAAGGTGGTGATCGTGGTGATGGTGGTGACGGTGGTTATATTGGTGATGGTGGTGATGATGATGCTGATGATGATGATGATGATAATGGTAATGGTGGTGAAGGTGATAAAGGTGGTGATGGTGGTGATGATGATGATGATGATGATTCTTATTCTTCTTATTCTTATTCTTATTATATATAGTAGTGATTGTGGTGATGGTTGTGATGGTGGTGATATTAGTGGTAAATGTGGTGAAGGTGGTGAAGGTAGTGAAGATGGTGCTCGTGGTTATAGTGGTGAAGGTGGTAATGGTGGTGATGGTGGTGATAGTAGTGGTTGTGGTGATGATGGTGAAGGTAGTAAAGGTGGTGATGGTGGTGAAGATTGTGAAGGTGGTGATCGTAGTGACGGTGGTGATAGTAGTTATTGTG